>JAKCPB010001733.1:0-133395 GCA_021442155.1 Cymbidium sinense | reverse complement strand
TAAATAAATACATAATAAAGTAAAATAAATAAAAATAAACTAAATAAACCTAAACCACTGGTTTGTTAATTTTAAAAAAGAGCCATAAGCTAAAGCCAAGCTCTAAACCATAAATCTAAACCCTAAACCCTAAACCCTAAAACTAACTCCTAAATCAGAAACCCTAAACTCGAACCCTAAACCTACAATCCTAAACTTTAAACCCAAAACCCAAATCCCAAAACCCTAAACCATAAGTCGTAATCCCTAATTGCTAAACCGTAACCCTAACCCTAACCCTAACTCTAATCCCTAAACCCTAAATCCTAAAACTGTAAAGCCTAAACACTTAACTGACCCTAAACCCTAAACCCTAAAAATCGTAAACCCAAATGCCTAAACTCTAAACCCTAAACTTGAAACCCTAAACTAACCCTAAACCCTAATCACTAACCCTAAACTCAAATAAACAAACCTAAAATAAATAAACTAAACTAAATAAAATAAAATAAAATGAACTAATATAAATAAAAAATAAACTAAATAAAGTTAAAGCTATCGATTTAATTAATTTAAAAAAAAACCCAAAACCTAAACTAAACCTACACCCAAAACCATAAACCTGAAACCCTAAACTTTAAGCCCTAAACCTTAACCTTGACCTTAAACCCTAAACCCTATACCCTATACCCTATACCCTAAAACCCTAAATACTAAACTCAAAACTAATCCTAAACCCTAAACCCTAAACCCTAAAACCATAAAGCCTAAACTCTAAACCCTAAACCCTAAAATAACCCTAAACACTAAGCTAACCCAAAACCCTAAACCCTAAACCTAAACCCTAAACCTTAAACCCTAAACCTTTAAAACCTAAACCATAAAGTTTAAACCCTAAACCCTAAACCTTAATCCCTAAACCCTAATCCCTAACCCTAAACCATAAACCCTTAAAGCATAAACCCTAAAAGCATAAACCCTAAAATAAAAATAAAACTCAACTAAAAAATAAACCAAAACCTAAAAAATAAACTAAAATAAAAAACCTAAACAAAAATAAATAAACCTAAAATAAATAGACTAAACTAACTAAAAATAAAAATATAATAAATTAAAATAAATAAAAAAATATTAAATAAACTAAATAAACCTAAACCTACTAGTTTACTTATTTTTTTTAATTCCTAAGCTAATCCTAAACCCTAAATGCTAAGCCCAAAAAACCCTAAACACTAAAGCCTAAACATTAAACCCTAAATCGCAAACCGTAAACCCTAACCCTAAACCCTAAACCCTAAAACCCTAAACCCTAAATGCTAAACCCTAAAGCTTAAACACTAAACCCTAAAAACGTAAAATCCTAAATGTAAACTAAATAAAACCTAAAAATAAAATATATAAAAAACTTTAACCTAAATAAAATAAAAAATAAAATAAAATAAGAACATGAACTAAAACCTAAACCTAAACCAAAAAATAAAATAAAATAAACTAACAAAAATAAACTAAAATAAAATAAATAATAACCTAAAATCAACCAAAAATGAAATAAACCTACGAATAAAAAACTAAATAAAGTAAAAAACTAAAGGAAAATAAAAGTAAAATAAACTTAAAATAAAATATAATAAAATAAAGACTAAATAAAAACATAAACCTAAAAAATAAATAAAAAATAAAACTTAAACTTTAAACTAAAAAAACCTAAATCTAAAATAAAAATAAAAGAATCCTAAACCTAAACTTAAATAGAGTGAATTTAATAAATAAAAGCTAAACCTAAAATAAACTAAACCTAAACCATAAACTAAATGAAATAAAATAAATTAAAACTAAACCTAAACCTAAACCTAAACAAAAAAAAAAAAACCTAAAAATAAACCTAAAATAAATACCTAAAACCTAAACCTAAAAAAATAAAATAAAAACCTAAACCTAAAAATAAAAATAAAATATAAAATATAAACCTAAAAAATAAAATGAAAATAAAACTAGACTAAAAATTAAACATAAACATAAACCTAAACATAAAAAATAAACTAAAATAAAAAAACTAAACTAAAATAAATAAACCTAAATTAAAAAAACTAAACTAAGTAAAAATAAAAAAATTAACCCAAATAAAAATAAAAATAAAATAAATTAAATAAACTAAATAAACTTAAACTTTACTTAACTTAAAAAAAAATACCTAAACCCTAAACCCTAAACCCTACACTCTAAACTTACACTAAACCTTAAACACTAAATGCGAAACCCTAAACCTTAAACCATAAACCCTAATCCTAACCTTAAACCCTAAACCCTAGACCCTAAACCCTAAACCCAAAACCCTAAATCATAAACCCTAAACCTTAAACCCTAAACTCTAAAAACCTTAAACCCTAAAGCCTAAACCCAAAATTAACCCAAAACCCTAAGCTAACCTAATCCTTAAACCCTAAACCTTTAAAACTCTAAACCCTAAAGATTAAACCCTAAAATGTAAACCCTAAACCCTAAACTTAAGTCTTAAAACTAAAACCCTAAGCTCTAAAACCCTAAACCCTAAACCCTAACCTTAAACCCTAAACCCTAAACCCTAAATCCTAAACCCTAACCCTAAACCCTTAACCCTAAACCTAAACCTAAAGTAACTAAATAAATTAATAAAAGAAACTTAAACCCTAAGAATGGGCAGAACCTTGATAGCAGGATCGTCACCGTCACCCAAAATTAACCCAAAACCCTAAACCCTAAAAATCTAAAATCCTAAACCTAAACAAAATAACACCTAAAAATATAATAAATAAAAAACCTAAACCTCAATAAAATAAAATGAAAATAAATCAAATAAAAACCTAAACCTAAACCAAAAAATAAAATGAAATAAAAAATAAAAACTAAACTAAATTAAAATAAATAAAAACCTAAAGTAAATTAAAAAATAATGTAAACCTAAAAATAAAAAACTTAAATAAAATAAAACCTAAATGTGAAATAAAAATAAAATAAACATAAAGTAAAATTAAATAAAAACTAAATAAAAACCTAAACCTAAAAAACAAACCTTTAAAAAAAGCCTAAAAATAAATAAAAAATAAAACCTAAACCTTAAACTAAAAAAAACTTAAACCTAAAATAAATAAAATAAAATAAACCTAACCCTAAACTAAAATAAATAAAACTTAAACCTAAAGATAAAATAAACTAAACCTAAACCCAAAACAAAATAAATAAAATAGACTAAAAAGAAGCCTAATGCTAAACTAAAAAATAAAATCTAGAAATAAACCTAAAATAAAACTTAAAGCCTAAACATAAAAAAATAAAATAAAAACCTAAACCTAAAAAAATGAAAAATAAAACCTAAACCTAAAAGATAAAATAGAAATAAAATTAAACTAAAAAATAAAAATAAACATAACCTAAACTTAAAAAATAAATTGAAATAAAAAAACCTAAACTAAAATAAATAAAACTAAAATAAATAAACTAGACTAAATAAAAATAAAAATAAACCTAAATAAAAATAAAAATAAATTAAACTTAAATAAATACATAATAAAGTAAAATAAATAAAACAAACTAAATAAACCTAAACCTACTAGTTTGCTTAATTTTAAAAAAAGAGCCATAAGCCCTAAAGCCTAAGCCTAAACTGTAAATCCTAAACCCTAAACCCTAAACCCTAAAACTAACCCTAAATCGTAAACCCTAAAACTGCAACCCTAAACCTACAATCCTAAACTTTAAACCCAAAACCCAAAACCCAAAACCCTAAACCATAAGCCGTAATCCCTAATTGCTAAACCGTAACCCTAAATCTAACCCTAACTCTAATCCCTAAACCCTAAATCCTAAAATTGTAAACCCTAAATACTAATCACCTAAACCCTAAACCCTAAAAAAATCATAAACCCTAAATGCCTAAACTTAAACCTAAACTAAACTAAACTAACCTAAACCTACACTAACCCTAAATAAACAAACCTAAAATAAATAAACTAAACTAAATAAAATAAAATAAAATAAAATGAACTAATATAATAATAAAATAAACTAAATAAAGCTAAACCTATCGATTTAATTAATTTAAAAAAAAACCTAAAACCTAAACTAAACTACACCCAAACTATAAACTAAACCCTAAACTTAAACCCTAAACCTTAACTCACCTTAAACCCTAAACCTAAACCCTATACCTACCCTAAAACCCTAAATACTAAACTCAAACTAATCCTAAACCTAAACCTAAACCCTAAAACCATAAAGCCTAAACTTAAACCTAAACCTAAAATAACTAAACACTAAACCCTAAAACCTTAAACCTAAACCCTAAACCTAAACCTAAAACCCTAAACCTAAAACCTAAACCATAAAGTTTAAACTAAACCCTAAACCCTAATCCCTAAACCCCAACCTAAACCATAAACCCTAAAAGTATAAACCCTAAAACCCTAAACCCTTAACCCTAACCCTAAACCTAAACCCTAAATTTCAAACCCTAAACCTAAAGCTAAAGTTACTAAATAAATTAAAAAATAAACCTAAACCCTAAAACCTAATGAACCTAAACATTAACCAAAACCTTAAGAATGGGTCTAACCTTGATGGTAGGAACATCACCATCAACCAGGTTCAGTATAGATCTATTAGTGGTGGTGAAGGTGGAGGCGACAGTTACTGCAGTGGTGGTGGGAGATCTAGAGGTGTTGGTGGATATGGAGGTGGTGGTCGAAGCAGTGGTGGTTAAGGAGGCCAGAGGAGCGACGGAGGTTAAAACCATGGTGGTGGGGGAGGAAGAGATCGAGGATATGATGGTGGACCCGCTACTCAAGAGGCTTGAGTGGTTTTGATGGGAACTAAAGAAATCAAGAACTGATCCACCTATTATTTATGGAACTATGTCTTTAGTAGACGGTTCTACTTATCTGGATTTTTTATTTGCTCTCATTTTTTATCTATGTTGTCTTCGAAAACTTGGTGTGTTACTTCATTGATGAAAATGAAAATAAGAAATGTTAAATTTTAATTTGTTCTCGGTTAAAAAAAAACCAAAAACCCTAAACCTAAAACCTAAACCATAAACCCTAAAACCCTAAACCCTAAACCCTAAACTCTAAATCCTAAAACCTAAACCCTAAACACTAAACTAAAACCTAAACCCTAAACCTAAAACCTAAACCTTAAACTCTAAAAACACTAAACCATAAACCCTAAACCCTAAACCCTAAAACCTAAACCCTAAATCATAAACCCTAAACCCTAAACCCTAAACCCTAAAACCTAAACCCCAAACCCTAGACCATAAACTCTAAACTAACCCTAAACCCTTAACCCTAAAAAGCTAAAAACCTAAACCTAAACTAAATAGAGCCAAAAAATAAAATAAAAAAATCTAAACCAAAATACAATAAAAACATAAACTAAAACGTAAACCTAAACCTAAACCTAAAAAGAAAATAAAATAAAAAATAAAACCCAAACTAAAAAATAAACTAAACTTAAACTTAAACCTAAACTAAATAAAATAAAATAAACTAAAAATAAACCTAAACCTAAATTAAAAAATAAAACCTAAAATAAACCCAAAATATAAACCTAAATCCTAAACCTAAAAAAATAAAATAAAAACCTAAATGTAAACCTAAAAATAAAAAATAATACCTTAACCTAAAATAAAATAAAAATAAAACTAAACTAAAAAATAAACCTAAACCTGAATTGAAACTTGAAAAATAAACTCAAATTTAAAACCTTAATAAAAATAAGTAAATATAAAATAAATAAACTATACTAAATAAAAATAAAAATAAACCTAAATAAAAAAATAAAATAAACTAAAATAACTAACAAATAAACTAAATAAACTAAATAAACTTAAATCTACTAATTTACTTAAGTTAAAAAAATAAAAAAAATAAAATAAACTTAAAATAAAAAATACCCTTAACCCTAAATCGTAAACCCTAAAACTAACTCTAAACCATAAGTGCTAAACCCTGAACCTACAACTTAAACCCAAAACCAATACCCCTAAAACCTTAAACCCTAAACCCTAAACCTAAACCCTGAAGCCTAAAACCCTAAACCCTAAACCCTAAAACCTACAACCCTAAACCCTAAACCCTAAACCCTAAACCCTAAACCCTAAACCCTAAACCCTAAGCCTAAAACCTTAAACCCCAAACCCTAAACCCTAAACCCTAAACCCTAAACACCTAAAAACCTAAACCTAAACTAAATAAGACCTAAAAATAAAATAAAAAAAAAACATAAACCTAAATTTAAAAAATAATAAAAAAATAACAACCTAAACAAAAACCTAAACCTAAATATAAATCTAAACCTAAACCTAAACCTAAACCTAAACCTAAAAATAAAGTTAAATAAACATATATGTCATGTGGTAGTAATTGAATTAAATTAATCTTAAGATGCCTTTCATTTTAAATATGATTTTTTAAAGTGAACCTAGACATACAATTAATTAAATAATTTAATAAACCATTCACTAAAGAGAACTAAATCAAATTAATATACTTAAAAAGTGAGTTAAGGTAGGGATGAAAAGGGCAATCCACTTTTCCTCTTTATAACACTTAGTTGCTAAGTGTAATCAAATGAAACAAATGAAACAAAAAATTAAAATTCTCAAATCAATTAAACTACTTCAAGTGAAATCAACCTTTCATGTTAAATTGAATCCTTCTACACTTAGAAAATACAACACTAATGCCTAAAAGACTTACCACGTAAGCCTTAATACACATTAAAATTAATTCACCACTTCTAGCTCTAAGTTAGGATGGTGTATGATGTGATATATGATTTTTTTATCATGTATTATTTTAGATTGATGTTAGGTGTACGCTTCTAGATTGATGATAGGCCAATATTTGCCTAATCATGTTTTCTATAGGGATTATGCTTGGGATGCTTAAAAATAAATGTGAATGGTCTTTTGCAAGTTGCTTAAATCTTTAAGCAATCCAAGTTAGAAGGGGCTTAGTTACCCATGTAGGTGCTAAGTCCAAATTATAAATACAATTGTTTTGGGATTATATGTATATTTAGCTAACATCTATTTTGGTGTGTAGTTAGATTTACTTTTCCCATAGAAATGTAATTTTTCAATAGAATTAGGATTAGTGCTATGGGGATTAGATGAGCAAGGAAGGCTTTATCCCGAGTGCCTGTGATGCCTTTGAAGCAATCACCATCCAAATCAAAGAAATAACCAAATCATAAATGGAGATATGAAGAAAGAAGACCCCCATAGAATTTAATACAATAATAATTATTCTTTCATATTCTAGGTTGAATAATGGTAGAGCTTGACTACCTATATTTTCCCTCTTTAGGTTTTACGGAGGTACCCGACCGCACCGATCTTTTATTTTTTATGATAGTTTATATAATTGTTTGATGTTATGTTTACATTGTGCATTAAGACGGCATGTTTTTTTGTTATTTCTTAAATGATTGATACTTTAATGTGTGGCTTGGATATGATTAGGCTCTTAGGATAAAAATAGATTTTCTACCCAACTAATCACTCATAATAAAATTTTAAACAACTCATAACCTCATCATAAAGCCTAAGACATAAATAAGATAATTAAAAGATTTAGCAACCCCTTAGTATGGTTGTATGTTTCACATCATGCATGCATATTCTTTCTCTAGAACATGAAGGATCTCCATCCTTGCATGATAAAGGAATGCTTGTGAAGGCATCCCTTGTGGTGGAGAATGCCTCTTCTAGCTGATTTGACCTATAACCTATTTCATCATGCATTTAGGCATAAGAAATCTAAAGCCTCTCAAAATGATGTGTCTAAAATGAAATAAAATTTGAAAATATTTTGCATCTATAGATTAAGTCATATGCTCATACCACTCATGCTCTAGTCTCTTCTAATCAAATAACTACCCTAGCTATCTTGCAATTTATAATGTCGACTACATGGTTTTAAAATCATAAGTTAGTGGCCACTCTAAGAGATTATAAGTCCAGAAGTTAGATAATTTATTCTCTCTTATGGAGGTAAACCCTTATGTCCACCTGTCACTTAGATTTAGGTCATGCTTTAGCTCGTAATGAAGCTCCCTAGATTTAGGATCATATGTAGCTATTTCCTTCAAGCTACGAGCATAATTCCTCACCTCTTAGGCATTCCACAACCCTATTTTGGTAGATTAAAAGCCCTAGTAATCTAATTAAATTTCAAAATATATAAATCTCCTCAACTTCAAAATTATAAAGCCCAACCATAAGATAGATTGGAATGCTCATTAGCTTCCTAGTATCATGAGCATTTCCTACTTATTTCATTTGAATTCCAAAAATAAGTCTTCTCCTTGAACATTCCCAATTGATTTTCCAAATACAACCAATCTTTTGATAGTCTAACCTTGAAATCTTTGGAGATGATAATTGTCTACTTTAATCGAGAGTATTCTTAGGAAATTTTATTTCCTAAGATGTAATAACTATAGAGGCTTGCCTCCATAAGAAACTTAAGAACATGGTTTAATATAAACACTACTTTATTCATCCATGTAATGTAGGGGATAAATCTCTACATTCGAATACCCATCGTGCCTAAGGAGTCCTATGTGATTAGGTCCATTGTAGGTGATGCCTCTATCTTTGAGATAGTACATAATACCTCAATCTTGTACCCATCACCTCAAAAGTATCCCCTAGTGTGGTGTCCCCTATACATCCAAAATAAACACCACAAGAACTCTCTCCTTGTTCATTGAATCTCAACATCATCCTTTCTTTAGAGTTTGAGATGTCATATAGGCAAGGGGTTCTTAGACTCATAATGTTGATTGATACACACAATGTAACTGATACTGACCGCCAACATCCATAATATAAAGAGGCTGATCATCCCAGAGTAAGTCTTCATCACTGAATGTAACTCTTAAGATGTCCTTCTAGTGGCATGCCTCCTCTTTTCTAGCAATTAGATGAGTTAATCATATCACTAGATCAAATAAGACCTTAATTCGAGATTCCCTCATCTATTTGGATAAGACAAGGGCATAGTATATGCTTAACTTAGTAGAAACTTTGTAAAGTGAGCTAGACATTGTAATCAACTCGATTCCTCTCCTAAGCATATCCATGGGTGGAGCATCCTAGAGGGGCTATCGCTCACTCAAACCAATGACTTGCTTACCCTTATTGAGGTGCTACCCTAAGGTAGAACAACTACACTACGTGACTTCTTGGAATGATGACATTATGGAAAATTCTACCTTCTCCTGCATACCTACAACTTCTATATGGGATTCTCGTTAACTCCAAGTCAATCTCAAGAGGTGAACTGATTGATTTAGAGAAGGATAGTTCGACTCTGAATTAGAAAGGAAAGGATCAGAACTACTAGAGCTATTATTTTTTTTTTAGACTCGGAGAGCTTTCAAAGGAATAAAATCAAGAGCATCATAAGTATAATAAGTAGAATTCTTTCTTCATTAATTTGGGTGGAGGTACATGATAGAAATCAAGTAAAGTAAGCGATTAAGGGATTTAGTGCTCTTATCCATAGATACAATGCTTTGGTGGAAGAGGAGCTAAGAGGTGGTAGCAATGGTGGAGGGAGTGCGATGGTGGCTCTAGACTATCCTGGCAAGTATGGTGAGCTATTTACCGGTGTTGCTACCCCGAAGTCCTTTAACTAGCAAACCTTCCTTGGTGTTGGAGGTTTGAGCTACTGCACCGCAAGGAAAGCTTCGATCTTAGAAATGATCTTCTTAGAGGTTCGGATAGGAGATATCCTAACCTTCTTTGGTCTTAAGAGGATCGCAAGTATCCCCAAGGATTACTCTAACGAAGGATGGTTGTTCTAATTAATATTCCTTAGGGATATTATATGGCTCTCAACTTATATGCCCAAGCTAGTCCTTAAAAGTGAACCTCTAAGACATGGTCAACATGCTGGTGGGCAATAGGATCATCACTTTTGCAGCCCTCCTTCTTAGCTCCTGTAACTAAAAATCAAGTTTCTTTAAGAGATTCTTAAAGATTTTCTTAACTACCTCCTTCTTGAATGAATATGGCTTATTCAATCTATTGAAAAGAGTAGGTGGAAAGTAGCTACTTGGCATGATATGAATACCACCACTAGTAGGCTAGAGGTGGTGGAAATGGTCATGGTGGTGTGGCCAATATGATGGCTGAGGTGGTGGAAGAGGAGGTGGCAAAGGAGGTTGCTGAGCTCGTAGTCTCTCATACTGAACTATGGCTAGGTCCTTCCCTCTATCCACTGGCACAACTATCCCTAACTTCTTCTCACATCTTCAGTGGTTGGGCCTAGATGATTAGTCGGGAAAGGGCAACTATTTGGTTTATTTTTGTTGGCTAGCCACCTTGTTGATTAATTTCTTGAATGTTTTGATGGTAAATCCCTTAAGCATGAAGGCGACCAGGCCATGGATATTCTTGAAAAGAATCTCAATGCCATGTTGTTCGGACAGCTATGGTTCCCATTTCATGCACAGGTTGTGCCACTTGAGAATGTGATCAACAAAGGACTCATTGAGTTGCTTTCTACAATGAGGTCACTATAATGACTCTTTGAGCTACAACAAACCTGATGAAGAGGTGCTAACTCAAGAAAAGTCTTCATCAAACCATCATCGTTTGGTGTACCAATCAAATGCAACACCTCAGACCGCTAATGAAAAGAAGAGGAGGTGTTGTCACACCGGTGTTGCAAAAACTCTAATGTGTGAATGTGGGTTCCCACCGCCATCAAAGATCTTGAAGATGGAGACCAAACCCTAAATAAAATAAAACTAAATAAAATCTAAAAACCTAAAAAATAAACATAAAAATAAATAATAAATAAACCTAAACACTAAAAAAAAAAAAAACTAAACCTAAAATAAACAAAATAAAATAAACATAAACCTAAATTAAAATAAACTAAACTAAAATAAATAAAACCTAAACCTAAACCTAAAATAAACTAAACCTAAACCCTAAACTAAATAAAATAAAATAAACTAAAAATAAACCTAAGCCTAAACTATAAAAAACCTAAAAATAAACTTAAAATAAAAATTTAAAACCTAACCCTAAAAAAATAAAATAAAAACCTAAACATAAACAGAAAAATAAAAAATAAAACTTAAACTTAAAAAATAAAATAAAAAAAAAACTAAACCACAAAATAAACAAAAACCTAAACCTAAACCGGAAAAATAATCTAAAATAAAATAACCTAAACTAAAATAAATAAAACTAAAATAAAAAAACCTAAACTAAATAAATAAAAATAAAGTAAATAAACTAAATTAAATAAAAATAATAAATCAACCTAAATAAAAAAAATAAACTAAAATAAATTAAAAATAAACTAAATAACCTAAATAAACCAAAATTAAAATTAATTTTAAAATGAACTAAAATAAATAATAAATAAACAAAATAAATCTAAACCTAATGGTTTACTTTATTTTTTTAAAAATAAACCCTAAACCCTAAATCATAAATCATAAACCCTAAACCCCAAACCCTAAACCATAAAACTATCCCTAAACCTTCAACCCTAAACCTACAACCATAATCCCTAATCCCTAAACCCTAGACCCTAAAAAACCCTAAACCCTAAAAAAACCCTAAACCCTAAACACTAAAGCCTAAACCCTAACCCTAAACCCTAAACCTTAAACCTTAAACATAAACCTTAAAACCCTAAATCCTAAACCTTAAATCCTAAACCTTAAAAACCCTAAACCCTAATGCATAAACCCTAAACCCTAAACTTATACTAACCATAAACCCTAAGTTTACCCTAAACCCTAAACCCTAAACCCTAAATCTTAAACCATAACCCTGAACCCTAAACCATAAAGCCAAAAACCTTAAAACACTAAACCCTAAACCCTAAACCCAAAATCCTAAACCCTAAAAACCTAAAAACCTAAGCCTGACTAAATAAAACCTAAGAATAAAATAAATAATTAAACCTAAAGCTAAATAAAATAAAATAAAAACTTACACTAAAACATAAACCTAAACTTAAAAAATAAAATAAATAAAAATTAAAAAAAATTAAAATAAAATAAATAAAAACTTAAACTAATCAAAAATAATAATATAAACCTAAGAATAATAAAGCTAAATAAAACTAAAACTAAACATAAAATAAAAATAAAATAAAATAAAAACTAAATAAAAACCAAAACCTAAAAATTAAACCTAAAAATAAATAAATTATAAAACCCAAACCCTAAACTAAAAATAAAAACTAAACCTAAAATTAAAATAAAATAAACAAAATAAAATAAACTAAACTAAACAAAACTAAACCTAAACATAAACCTAAAATAAACTAAACCTAAACAAAATTAAATAAAATAAACAAAAAATAAACTTAAACAAAATTAAAAAATTAAGCTAAAAAATAAAATAAACAAAACCTAAAAAACCCAAAAAATTAAAATAAAACCTAAACCTAAAAAATTTAAAAAAAAATAAAAAAACCAAAAAAAATAAAATAAAAATAAAACTAAACTAAAAAATAATCCTAAACCAAAACCTAAACAAAAAAACTAAAATAAAAAACCTAAACTAAAATAAATAAACCTAAAATAAATAAACTAAACTAATTAAAAATTAAAATAATAAAAATCAAAATAAAAAATAAAAAAAACTAAAATAAAAAAAAATAAACTAAACAAACCTAAACCTAAAATTTAAAAATAAATAAATAAAAATAAATAAATAAAATAAACTAAATCCAAATCCCTAAACTAAAAACCCTAAACTAACTAAACCTAAACCCTAAACCCTAAACCTAAGACTAAACCCTAAACCTAAACCTAAACCTAAACCCTAAACCCTAAACCCTAAAACCCTAAACCCTAAACCCTAACCCTAAACCCTAAACCCTAAACCCTAAACCCTAAAACCTACAACCCTAAACCCTAAAACCTAAACCCCAAAATCTAAACCTTAAACCCTAAACCCTAAAACCTAAATCCCAAAATCTAAACCTTAAACCCTAAACCCTAAACCCTAAACCCAAAACTGTAAACCCTAAACACTAAAACTTAAAAACTTATACCTAAACTAAATATAACCTAAAAATAAAATAAATAAATAAAACTTAAACCTAAAAAATAAAAAAATAAAAAAACCTAAACTAAAACCTAAATAACCTAAATCTAAAAAATATGATAAAATAAAAATAAAAAAACTAAACTAAAATAAAATAAATAAAAAAACCTAAACTAAACCTAAAATTAAATAAACTAAAATAAAAAAACATAAAAAAATAAACTAAATGTAAAATAAAAAATAAAATAAAATAAAACAAAATAAACCTAAACCTAAAAAAATAAACCTAAAATAAATAAAAAACTAAAAAAAAATAACCTAAAGTTTAAATAAACAAAATAAAATAAAGCTAGAGCTAAACAAAAATAAACTAAACAAAAATAAATAAAAGCTAAAACTAAACCTAAACTACAATAAAAATCTAAAATAAAAACCTAAAACCTAAATAGAAAAATAAAATGAAATAAAGGCTTAAACCTAAACCTAAAAAAAAACCTAGATCTAAAAAAAGCTAAATTAAAAAAGAAACGTAAACCTAAACTTAAACCTAAAAAATAAACTAATTAAAAAACCTAAAATGAATAAACTAAACCAAATAAAAATATAAAATAAACCTAAATAAAAAAATAAACTAAAATAAATAAAAATAAACTAAATAAAACTAAACCCACCAATTTACTTAATTAAAAAAACCCAAAACCCTAAATCCTAAATCCTAAACCCTAAACTAAACCCTAAATTAAAAATAAACTAAATAACCTAAATAAACCAAAATTAAAATTAAAAAATAACTAAAATAAATAATAAATAAACAAAATAAATAAACTAAACTAAAATAAACCTAAACTAAATCATAAAATAAACCCTAAATAAACCCTAAACCATAAACTATCCCTAAATAAAAAACCTAAATAAATCCCTAATCCCTAAACTAAAAAAAATAAACCTAAACCTAAAAAAACTAAACCTAAATAACCTAAACCTAAACCTAAACTAAAATAATAAACCTTAAAAAATAAAACCTAAATCCTAAACCTTAAAACCCTAAACTTAAATAAACCCTAAACCTAAACTTATACTAAATAAAATTTAAACCCTAAACCTAAACCCTAAAACCCTAAACCCTAAACCTAAATCTTAAAATAACTAACCTAAAAATAAAACCTAAAACACTAAACCCTAAATAAACCCAAAATCCTAAAATAAAAAAACCTAAAACCTAAACTAAATAAACTAAAATAAAATAAATAATTAAACCTAAAACTAAATAAAATAAAATAAAACTTACACTAAAACATAAAACCTAAACTTAAAAATAAAATAAAATAAAATTAAAAAAATTAAAATAAAATAAATAAAATAAACTAATAAAAATAATATAAACTAAAATAATAAAAGCTAAATAAAACTAAAACTAAACATAAAATAAAAATAAAATAAAATAAAAACTAAATAAAAACCAAAACCTAAAAATTAAACCTAAAAATAAATAAATTATAAAACCCAAACCCTAAACTAAAATAAAACTAAACCTAAAATTAAATAAAATAAACAAAAAATAAAATAAACTAAACTAAACAAAACTAAACCTAAACATAAACCAAAATAAACTAAACCTAAACAAAATTAAATAAAATAAACTAAAAATAAACTAAACAAAATTAAAAAAATTAAGCTAAAAATAAAAAATAAAACAAAACCTAAAACTAAACCCAAAAAAATTAAATAAAAAACCTAAACCTAAAAAAAATAAAAATAAAACCTAAACCAAAAAAATAAAATAAAATAAACTAAACTAAAAAAATAATCCTAAACTAAACCTAAACAAAAAACTAAAATAAAAACCTAAACTAAAATAAATAAACCTAAAATAAATAAACTAAACTATAAAATTAAAATAATAAAATAAAATAAAAAATAAAACTAAAATAAAAATAAATAAACTAAACCTACAAATTTAAAAAATAAAATAAAATAAAATAAATAAAACCTAAATAATCTAAAAATAAACCTAAACTCTACACCCTAAAATAAACTAAACCTAAACCCTAAACCTAAACCTAAAACACTAAACCTAAAACCCTAAACCCTAAACCCTAAACCTAAAACCCTAAACTAACCTAACCCTAATAAATAAACCCTAAACCCTAAACCCTAAAACCTAAACCTAAACCCCAAAAAATAAACCCCTAAACCTAAACCTAAAATCTAAACTTAAACCTAAACCTAAACCCTAAAATAAACCCTAAACCTAAAACTAAAAAACTAACCTAAACTAAATATAACCTAAAAAATAAAATAAATAAATAAAACCTAAACCTAAAAAAATAAAAAATAAACCTAAACTAAACCAAACCTAAAATAAAAAAATATAAAATAAAATAAAACTAAACTAAAATAAAATAAATAAAAACCTAAACTAAACCTAAAAAATTAAATAAACTTAAAAATAAGAAAAACATAAAAAAGATAAACTAAATGTAAAATAAAAATAAAATAAAATAAAAACAAAATAAAAACCTAAACCTAAAAAATAAACCTAAAAATAAATGAAAGCTTAAACTATAATAAAAGTTAAAAAATAACCTAAAGTTTAAATAAACAAAATAAAATAAACTAATTAAACAAAATAAAACTAAACAAAAAATAAATAAAATAAACTAAACCTAAACTAAATAAAAAATCTAAAATAAAACCTAAAACCCTAAATAAATAAATAAACTAAACCTAAACCTAAAACCTAAAAAAAAAAATTAAAAAAGAAATAAACCTAAACTTAAACCTAAAAAATAAAACTAATAAAAAACCTAAATAATAAACTAAACCAAATAAAATATAAAATAAACCTAAATAAAAAATAAACTAAAATAAATAAAATAAACTAAATAAAACTAAACCCAAACTTAATTAAAAAAAACCCAAACCCTAAATCCTAAAAAACCCTAAACCCTAATAAACTAACCCTAAACCCTAAACCCTAAACCTAAACTAAACATTAAACCCTAAAACCCTAAACCCTAAACCCTACACCTAAAACCTAAACCTAAAACCCTAAACCTAAACCCTAAACTAAAACCTAATCCCTAAAACCTAAAAAAACCTAAACTAAATAAAACCTAAAATAAAAAAATCTAAACCTAAATTAAAAAATAAATTAAATAAAACCTAAACTAAAACCTAAACTAAAACCTAAACAAAATAAATAAATAATAAAATAAACTAATAAAATAAATAAACTAAACTAAACTAAAAAAAATAAACCTAAAATAAAAAATAAAATAAAATAAAACTAAATGTATAAAACTAAAATACCTAAAAAATCTAAAAATAAATAAAATAAAAAAAACTAAAAAAAACATAAACCTAAAAATAAACTTAAAAATAAAACCTAAACCCTAAACCTTAAACTCTAAAAATAAAAAAAAATAAAAAATAAAATAAAAATAAATAAATAAAAACCCCAAACCCTAAACCCTAAACCTTGAAAACCCGTAATCCTAAAGCCTAAAGCCTAAACCCTAAACCCTAAGCCTAAACCCTAAACGCTAAAACCCTAAACCCTAAACCCTAAACCCCAAACGATAATCCCTAAACCCAAAAAACCTAAAAACCTAAACTTAAAAGGTAAAATAAAAATAAAACTCAACTAAAAAATAAACTTAAACCTAAACCTAAAAATAAAAAAAATAAACTAAAATAAATATACCAAAAATAAAAACTAACTAAATAAAAAAAAAAAATAAAACTAAACAAAAATAAATAAATTAATAAATAAAAAAAGTAAACTAAATAAACCTAAACATAAAAATTAAAAAATTAAACCTAAAATAAACCCTAAACTATAAACTATAAACCCTAAACCTAAAAACCTAAATTCTAAACCTAAACTAAAACCACCTAAACCTAAACCTAATCAAATATGTTAAACCATAAACTAAACCCTAAACTAAACCTAAACCTAAACTAAACTTAAACCTAAAACCTAAATTAAACCCTAAACCCTAAACCCTAAACCCTAACCTAAACCTAAAGCCTAAACCTAAAACCCAAAACCTAAACTCTAAAACCTAAACCTAAACCCTAAACCAAAACCTAACCTAAACTCTAAACCTAAACTAAACCTAAACTAAAATAAATAAAATAAATCTAAAATCTATAATTTAAAATAAACTAAACTAAAAACCAAACCTAAAAGGAAAATTAAAACTAACCCTAAAATAAACCATAAACCCTAAACCATAAACCTAAAACCCTAAAACTAAACCCCAAAACTTAACCCTAAACCTAAATACCCTAAAACCCTAAACCCTAAAGAAACACTAAACCTAACCCTAAACCTAACCCTAAACCTAAAACCTAAACCCTAAAACCATAAACCTTAAACCCTAAACCTTAAACCCTAAAACATAAAACCTAAACCTAAACTAAATAAATCTAAAATAAATAAATAAATAATAAACCTAAATAAAAAAATAAAAAAAAAAATAAAAACCTAAACTAAACCTAAACCTAAAATTATACTAAAATAAAAAAATTAAAATAAATAAAAATAAAATATAAAACCCAAACTAAACTAAAAATAAAATAAACTAAAATAAAAAAAACCTTAATAAAATAAAATTAAATGTAAAATAAATAAATTAAACCTAAATTAAAATAAAATAAAAATTAAATAAAAATATAAACATAAAAAATAAACCTAAAAATAAACAAAAAGTAAAACCTAATCTGTAAACTAAAAAAAAACTTAAACCTAAAAATAAAACATAAAATAAACCTAAACCTAAAATAAATTAAACTAAAACCTAAACCTAAACTAACTATAATAAAATGAACTAAAAATAAACCTAAATCTAAACTAAAAAATATAACCTAAAAAAAACTTAAAAACCTAAACATTAAAAAAAATTAAGAAAAACATAAAGATAAATTAAAAAATTAAAAAAATAAAATCTAAACCTAAAAAAAAAAAACTCAACTAAAAAATAAACATAATCATAAACCTAAACCTAAACCTAAAATAAACTAAAACAAAAAACCTAAAAAGTAAATAAACCTAAAATAAATAAAATAAACAAAATAAATTAAAAATAAAATAAATTATAAAAAAATAAAAATAAACTAAATAAACCTAAACCTAATACTTAAATTTTATTTTAAAAAAACCCTAAACCTTAAACCAAAACTAACCCTAAACCATAAATCCTCGACCCTAAATCCTAACCCTAAACCCTAAACCCTAATCCCTAAACCATAAACACTAAACTGTAAATTAGCCCTAAACCCTAAACCCTAAATCATAAAAAGCCTAAACCCTAAAGCCTAAATGCTAAACCCTAAAACATAAACCCTAAACTAACCTTAAACCATAAGATAACCCTAAACCCTAACCCTAAACCCTAAATCCTAAACCCTAAAAACCCTAAACCAAAATTAAACCCTAAACTAAACCTAAACCTAATAAACTGAAAAACACTAAACTAAATAAACAACTTACTATTTAATTTAAAAACCCTAAACCCTAAACTAACCCTAAATAAAATTTACAACTAAACCCTAAACCTAACTCTAAATTAAAATAACCCTAAACATAAAATCTAAACCTAAACCTAAACCCTAAACACCAAACCCTAAACCAAACCTAAACCCTAAACTCTAAACCCTAAACCCTAAGTCCTAAAACCTAAACCCTAAACCCTAAACCACAAAACCCTAAACCTTAAATAGAAAACCCTAAACCAAAACCTAAACATAAACTAAATAAACTTAAAAATAAAATAATTAAAAAAAATCTAAACCTAAATAAAATAAAGAAATAAATAAAATAAACCTAAACCTAAACCTAAACTAAAATGAAATAAAATAAAAAAATAACTAAAATAAATTATACAAAATAAAACTAAACTAAAAAATAAAATAAACCAAAGAAAAAAAACCTTAACAAAATAAAAATAAACAAAAAATAAAAATAAACAAAACCTAAAATAAAATAAAATAAAAATTAAATAAAAACCTAAACCTAAAAAATAAAACTAAAATTAAAACCTAAAAAAGAATAAAAAATAAAATAAAAAACCTTAAAATAAAAAAACATAAAAAATCTAAACATAAATAAATTAAAAAAATAAAATAAAATAAAAACCTAAACTAAAACATAATAAAAACACAAAATAAAATAAAATAAACTAATAAAATAAACTAAAATAAAATAAGTAATAGCCTAAACTAAACTAAAAAAAAATAAGATAAACCAAAGAATAAAATAAAATAAAATAAAATAAAATAAAAACTAAATGTAAAATAAAACTAAAATAAACCTAAAATGAACCTAAAATAAGATAAAATAAAAACTTAATAAAAACATAAACTTAAAAAATAAACTTAAAAAATAAACTTAAAAAAAAACCTAAAAATAAAAAAATAACTCTTAAACCAAAAACAAAAAAAAAACCTAAAACTAAAATAAAATATACTTAACCAAATAAATAAAACCTAAACCTAAACCTAAACTAAATAAATTAAATAAAGTAAAAAGTAAACCTAAACCTAAACTACAAAATAAAACCTAAAACCTAAACCTAAGAAAATAAAATCATAACCCAAATTAAACCTAAAAGTAAAAAGTAAAACCTAAACTAATAAACTTAACTAAAAAATAAACCTAAACTTAAACCTAAACCTAAAAAATAAACTAAAATAAAAAACCTAAATTAAAATAAATAAATTTAAAATAAATAAACTAATTAAAAAACAAAATTAAAAATAAACAAAAATAAAAAATAAACTAAATTAAAATAAATAAAATAATAAAATAAATAAAATAAACCTAAAATTTAATTTTAAAAATAAAAAATAATAAAAACTTAAACCCTTAACTAACACTAAATCCCAAACCCTAAACCTTAAAAATAAACTAAAAATAATCTAAATCTATCGGCTTACCTAATTTAAAAATAAAGCTAAACTAAAACATCAACCCTAAACCAAAACCTAAACCCTAAACCCTAAACTCTAAAAATAAAAAAATAAATAAATAAATAAAAATAAATAAATAAAAAAATAAACCCTAAACATAAAACCTAATCCTAAAGCCTAAACCCTAATAAACCTTAACCCTAAACCATAAACCTAAAAAATAAAACCCTAAACCCTAAACCATAATCCCTAAACTAAAACCTAAAACCTAAACCTAAAAGATAAAATAAAAATAAAACTCAACTAGAAAATTAACCTAAACCTAAACTGAAAACTAAAAAAATAAATTAAATTAAATATACCTAAAATTAATAAACAATAATAAATAAAATAAAAACTAAACCTAGACAAAAATAAATAAATAAACCCAAAAACCTAAAGTAAACTAAATAAACATAAATCTATCAATTTAGTTAATTAAAAAAATCCTAAACCCTCAATCATAAACCCTAAACCCTAAACCCTAAACCTAAACTAAACTAAACCTAAACCTACCTAAAAATAAACTAACAACCTAAACCCTAAACCTAAATTATTAAACATAATTTAAACTAAACTAACTCTAAACCCTAAAATATAAATTAAACCCTAACCCTAACCTAAACCCTAAACCTAAACTAAACCTAAACCTAAACCTAAAATGCTAAAATCCTAAACCCTAAACTAAAACCTAAAACCCTAAATTTTAAACCCTAAACTAAAGCCTAACCCTAAAACCTAAACCTAAAATAAATAAAATAAACCTAAACTATTTGCTAATTTTAAAATAAACAAACTAAAACCTAAACCTTAAACCTAAAAGAAACCTAAACCTAAAATCTACCCTAAACCTAATGATAAACTACCCTAAACCCTAAAACCTAAAACCCTAAACCCCAAACTTAGAACCCTAAACCCTAAACCCTAAACTTAAACCCTAATTCTAAAACCCTAAACTATAAAGCCTAAACATGAACCCTAAACAAAACCATAAACCCTAAACCTAAAACCAAACCATAAACCCTAAAACCCTAAACCCTAAATCCTAACCCTTAAACCTTAAAACCTAAACCTAAACTAAATAAATTAAAATAAAATAAATAAATAAACTAACCTAAATAAAAAATAAAATAAAAAAACCTAAACTAAAACCTAAATCTAAGCCTAAAAATATACTAAAATAAAAAATGAAAATAAATAACTAATAAAATAAAGAATAACCTAAACAAACCTAAAAAAAAAATAAAATAAACCTAACAATAAAAAACCTTAATAAAATAAAAACTAAATGTAAAATAAAAATAAATTAAACCTAAATTAAAATAAAATAAAAACTAAATAAAAATGTAAACCTAAAAAATAAACCTAAAAATAAATAAAAAGTAAAACCTAAACCCTAAACTAAAAAAAACTAAACCTAAAATTAAAAATAAAATAAACCTAAACCTAAACTAAATATATAAAACCTAAACCTAAAATAAATTAAGCCTATACCTAAACCTAAACTAAATAAAATAAAAGAACTAAAATAAAAACCTAAATCTAAACTAAAAAATATAACCTAAAATAAACCTAAACCTAAACTAAAAAAAAAAAATTAAATAAAATCAAAGATAAATCTCAAAATAAAAAATAAAATTAAACCTAAAAAATAAAATAAAAATAAAATAAAAATAAAACTCAACTAAAAAAATAAACATAATCATAAACCTAAACCTAAACCTAAAAATAAACTAAAATAAAAAACCCTAACCTAAAGTAAAAATAAACCTAAAATAAATAAACTAAATAAAATAGAATTAAAAATAAAATAAACTATAAAAAATAAAAATAAACTAATTAAACCTAAACCCTAAACCCTAAACCCTAAAAAACTTTAAACCTAAACTAACCCTAAACCATAAACCTAAACCCTAAAACCTAAACCTAAACCCTACCTTATTCCTAAACCCTAATCCTAAACCATAAACCTAAACGCTTAACTAATCCTAAACCCTAAATAAAACGTAACCCTAAACTCCTAAAGCAAAAATGTTAAACCATAAAATGTAAACCCAAACTAACCTTAAACCTGTAACCCTAAATCATAAACCCTAAAATCCTAAACCCTAAACACTAAACCTAAACCCTAAACCTAACCCTAAATCCTAAACTAAACACTAAATCAATAACTTAACCTAAAATAAATAAAACCCTAAACCCTAAAACTAACCTAAAATAAAACTATAAATTAAACTAAAATATAAAAAAAACTCTAAACCCTAAATTAAAAAACCCAAACCTAAACATATAAAACCTAAAGCCTAAAACCTACAACCCTAAACCTTAAACCCTAAACCCTAAATCTTGAAATGCTAAACCCAAAACTCTAAACCTAAACCCTAAACCCTAAACCTAAGTCCTAAAACTAAACCTAAACCCTAAACCACAAAACCCTAAACCTTAAACCTAAACCCTAAAACCAAAAAACCTAAACCAAAACTAAATAAAACTTAAAAAAATAAAATAAATAAAAAATACTTAAACCTAAATAAAATAAAGAAATAAAATAAAATAAAACCTAAACCTAAAACTAAAATGAAATATAAAATAAAAATAACTAAAATAAAATAAACAAAAATGAAATCTAAGCTAAAAAAAATAAACCTAAGAAAAAAACCTTAATAAAATGAAAATAAACGTAAAATAAAATAAAAGAAACCTAAAATAAAATAAAATAAAAAATTAAATAACAACCTAAACCTAAAAAAAATAAACCTATAATTAAAACCTTAAAATAAAAAATTAAAACCTAAACCTTAAACTAAAAAAACATAAAACGAAAATTAAAATAAAATAAAATAAACAAAATAAAATAATCCTAAACCTAAAAGTAAACTAAAATAAACTAAACTAAAATAAATAAAACCTAAACCTAAAATAAACTAAAACTAAACCTAAACCTAAACTAATAAAATAAAATAATCTAAAATAAACCTAAACCTAAAAAATAAAACTTAAAATAAACCTAAATTAAAACCTAACCTAAACCTAAAAAATTTAAATAAAATGTAAACCTAAACCTAAAATAAAAATAAAATATAAACCTAAAACTAAAATAAGATTTAAACTCAATTAAAAAATAAACCTAAATAAAAAAAAAGTTAAACTAAAATAAAACCTAAACTAACAAACCTAAAAACTAAACTAAATATAAATAAAAAAATAAACATAAATAAAATAAAACCAAATAAGCTAAATAATCCTAAAGCTTTACTTAATTTTTTTTAAAACCTTAAACCTTAAATCCTAAACCCTAAACCCTAAACACTACACCTAAAACCTACAACCCTAAACCTTAAACCCTAATCCCTAAAAAACCTTAAACCCTAAGCCCTAAACCCTAAACCCTAATCCTAAACCCTAAACCCTAAAAGCATAAACCTTAAAATGATCAACCTTAAATCATAAATCCTAGACCCTAAATCCTAAATCCTAATCCTAAACCTAATCCCTAAACCCTAAACCCTAAACCCCAAACCTAAACCTAAACCTAAAGTAACTAAATAAATTAAAAAATAAACCTAAACTTAAACCTTAAGAATGGGAGAACTTTGATGGCAAGAACATCTTCAAACTGGCTCAATCTAGATCAAAGGAGGCAAAGGCGAGGTGGTAATATCTAGTGGTGGAGGGGAATTGGAGGTTCTAAATATGGAGGTGCTACTAAAGTAGTGGTGGTTATGGAGGTAGGAATGATGAGATCGGGATATGTTGGTGGATCCCGCTCGAGAGGCCGTTTTGATGGGAATTGGAGAAAATGAAGAACAACCGAATGATCATGGAACTGTGTATTTATAATAACAATAACTCTAGTTATCTAGGGTCATTGACTTCCTCTATGCGTGCTCATTTTTTATCTATGTCGTCACATGTGTCTTAGAGAACTTCTTAGTTTATGAAATTGAAAAGAAGAAATGTTGAATCAATTTATTCTCTATTTAAAAAAAAACCAAAAAACCTAAACCCTAAACTAAAACTTGAACCCTAGACTTAAAACTTAAACCCTACACCCTAAACCCTAAACCCTAAAAACCCTAAACTCTAAACCCTAAACCCAAAACCCTAAATCCAAAAACCCAAACCCTAAACCCTAAACCCTACACCCAAAACATTAAACCTAAACCCTCAACTAACCTAATTTAAACTCTAAACCCTAAAAGCTAAAAAGCTAAACCTAAACTAAATAAAATGAAAAATAAAATAAATAAAATAACTAAACTAAAATAAAATAAAAAAAATAAAATAAAATAAAAAAGTAAACTAAAACCTAAACCAAAATATAAAACTAAAACTAAACCTAAAAATAAACTAAAATAAAAGATAAAAGCTAAAATAAAATAAAATAAATTCAAACCTAAACTAAAGTAAAAAATAAAAAACCTAAATAAAATAAAAGCTAAACCTAAAATAAAAATAAAATAAAATGAAATAAAACAAAATAAAAACATAAACCTAAAAATACATAAAAAATAAAACTTAAACCCTAAACTTAAAATATACTAAACCTAAACTTAAACCAAAACCCTAAATATAACAAAATATACTAAAAATAAACCTAAACATAAACTAATAAAATAAAACCTAAAAATAGACCTAAAATAAAACCTAAAACCTAAACCTAAAAAAAAAAATAAAATAAAACCTAAAAATAAAAATAAAACCTAAACTTAAAAATAAAATAAAATAAATCCAAACTAAAAAAATAAACCTAAATCTAAAGCTAAACCTAGAAAATAAACTAAAATAAAAAATCTAAAATAAATTAAATAATCCTAAAATAATTATAAAAACTAAGAAATAATAAAAAATAAAATAAACTAAATAAACCTAAACCTACTACTTTATTTAATTTTAAAAAAAAAATAAAAAACTAAAAAAAATTAAAAAATTAAAAAAAAAACCCTAACCCTAACCCTATACCCTAAACCCTAAACACTAAACCTACAACCCTAAACCCTAATCCCTAAATCTTAGAACCCTAAACCCTAAACCCTAAAACCTATAACCCTAAACCCTAAACCCTAAACCCCAAAACCTAAACCCTAAACCCTAAACCCAAAAAACCTCAAACCTAATCCTAAAAATAAAATAAATAAAAAAACTTAAACCTAAATAAAATAAAAAATAAAATAAAATAAAAACTTAAACTAATACCTAAACCAAAACCAAAACTTAAATCTAAATGTAAAAACAAAATAAAATAAAAAAATAAAATGGATGTAAATAAAATAAAAATGTAAACCAAACTAAAAAAATAAAATAAACCTAAAATAAAAAAAATTTAAATAAAATAAAACTAAAAGTAAAATAAAAATAAAATAAACCTAAAATAAAATAAAATAAAAACTAAATAAAAATCTAAACCTAAAAAATAAACCTAAAAATGAATAAAAAAAACCTAAACCTACAATAAACAAAATAAAATAAACCTAAACCTAAGTTAAAATAAACAAATTAAAATAAATAAATCCTAAACATAAACCTAAAATAAATAAAACCTAAACCCTAAATTAAATAAAATAAAATAAACTAAAAAAAAACCTAAACGTAAACTAAGAAAACCTAAAATAAAAACATAAAACATAATCCTAACAAAATAAATAAAGCTTAAACCTAAACCTAAAAATAAAAAAAGAAAACGGAAACCAAAAAATAAACTAAAAATAAAACTAAACTAAAAAAACATAAACCTAAACCTAAACCTAAAAAATAAACTAAAATAAAAAAGCTAAACTAAAATAAATAAACTAAACTAAATAAAAATAAAAAATAAATTTAAATAAAAATAAAAAATAAAATAAAGTAAAATAAATTAGAAATAAACAAAATAAACAAAATAAACCTAAACATACTAGTTTACTTAATTTTTTTTAAAGCCCTAAACCCTAAACCCTAAACCCTAAAACTAACCCTAAACACTAAATCCTAATCCTTAAAAACCTTAAACCCTAAAGCCTAAACAATCCCTAAACCCTGAACCCTAAACCCTAAACCCTAACCCTAACCATAAAACCTAAACCCTAAAATCTTAAAGCCTTAAACCCTCAACCCTAAACCTTAAACAAGAAAAACTTAAACACCTAAACTGAAACTAAATAAAACCTAATAATTAGATAAATAAAAATACCTAAACTAAACATAATAAGAAAATAAAACAAAATAAAAGCCTAAACTAAAAAAAAAACTAAAATATAATAAATAAAACCCTAAACTAAACTAAAAAATAAAGTAAACCTAAGAATAAAAAAAACCTAAATAAAATAAAATAAAATAAACCAAAAAATAAAATAAAATAACTACTAAATAAAATTCTAAACCTAAGAAATATACTTAAAAATTAAACTTAAATATATATATATATAATTAAACCTAAAGCCTTAAAAAAAAAAAACCTAAACATAAAATAAAAAATAAAATAAACCTAAAACTAAACTAAAATAAATAAAACCTAAACCTAAGCCTAAAATAAACTAAACCTAAACCTAAACTAAATAAAATAAAATAAACTAAAATGAACCTATACCTAAACTAAAATATAAAACTTAAAATAAACCTAAAATAAGGACCTAAAACCTAAACCTAAAAAAAAAATAAAATGTAAGCCTAAACCTAAAATAAAAATAAAACCAAACCTAAAAAAATTAAATTAAAATAAAACTCAACTAAAATAAACCTAAACTTAAGAAATATACTAAAATAAAAACCTAAACTAAAATAAATAAACTAAGCTAAAAAATAAAAAATAAACCTAATAAAATAAAAAATGAAATAAACTCAAATAAATAAAAAATAACTAAAACCTAAACATAGTTTAGTTAATTTAAAAAAAACCCCAAAACCATAAAAAAATCCCAAACCATAAACCCTAAACTCTAAAATTAATCCTAAACCCTAAACCCTAAACCTACAACCCTAAACCCTAAGCCATAAACCATAAACACTAAACTCGAAACCCTAAACCCTAAAATCCTAAACCCTGGACCCTAAACCCTAAACACTAAAACCCTAAACCTTAAATCCTAAACCCTAAACCCTAAACCTTAAAACCTATAACCCTCAACCCTTAAACCCTAAAACCCTAAACCTTAAACCCTAAAAGCATAAACCTTAAAATCCTAAACCTTAAAACCTAAAATCTAACCTTAAACCCGAAACTCTAAACCCCAAACCCTAAACCTAATCTTAAATTAATTAAATAAATTGAAAATTAAACCTAAAAATCTAAACCTAAACCAAAAAGCCAAGAATGGGCAGAACCTGGATGGCAAGAACATCATCGCCAACCAGGCTTAATCTAGATCTGGCGGCGGAGGTGAAGGTTATGGTGGTGGTTATCTCAGTGGTGGTGGGGGATCTGGAGTTCTTGGTGGTGGAGGAAGCTAAGGAGGCTAGAGAGGAGCAATGGAGATGCCCGTGGTGGTGGCGAGGGAGAGAGCGTTATGATGGTGGATCCACAATCGAGAGCATGGGTGGTTCTGATGGGAACTAGAGAACCAAGAAAAGTCGATCCGATCTACTTCTGGGGGTGTCTTTATAGTAGAGATGGTTATACTTATCTAGGGATTTTGATTTGCTCTATGGCTCCTCATTTTGATCTATGTTATGCTAAAAAAAACTTGGCTATGGTTGATGAAATCAAAAGAAGAAATATTGAATATGAATTTGTTCTCTATTAAAACATTAAACTAAACTAAAACTAAAACCCAAAACCTAAAACTTAAACCCTAAACCATAAACCCTAAACCTAAATCCTAAACCCTAAACTCACCTAAACTCAAAACCTAAACTAAACCCTAAACTAAACTAAACCCTAAATAAAAAAACCTAAACTAAACCTAAACTCTAAAAATAAAAAAATAAATAAATAAATAAAAATAAATAAATAAAAAACACCAAACCTAAACATTAAACCTAAAACCCAATCAAAGTAAACCTAAACCCTAAACCTAACCCTAAACCATAAACGCTAAAATCCAAAACCCTAAACCTAAACTAAATCCTAAAATCCTAAACCTAAAACCTAAACCTAAAAATAAAATAAAATAAATAAACTCAACTAAAATTAACCTAAACCTAAATAAAACTAAAAAAAATAAATTAAATTAAATATACCTAAAATTAATAAACAATAATAAATAAAATAAAACTAAAAAAAAAACCTAAAAATAAATAAATAAACCCAAAACCTAAAGTAAATAAATAAAATAAATCTATCAAAATTAAAAAATCCTAAAATAATCATAAACTAAAACCCTAAACCCTAAACCTAAACCCTAAAGCTAACCCTGAATTCTAAACCATAAACCTACAACAATAAACCAACAACCCTAAACCCTAAACCCTAGAAATTGTTAAACCATTAACCTTAAACTAAAACCTGAACCCTAAACCTAAACCCTAAATCCTAAGCTATAAAAAAACTCAACCCTAACCCTAAACCCTAATACCTAAACCTACAACCCTAAACCCTAAACCCAAATGCTAAAATCCTAAACCCCAAACCTAAAACCTAAAACCCTAATTTAAACCCTAAACTTAAAGTTTAATCTAACCCTAAACCCTAAACCTAAAATAAAATAAAATAAACCTAAACTATGCTTAATTTAAAATAAACCTAAACTAAACCAAACTTAAACCTAAAAGAAAAACTAAACCTTAAACCTATACCTAAACCAGATGATAAACCTTTACCTAAACCTAAAACTAAACCCTAAACCCCAAACTTAGAACCCTAAACTAAACCCTAAACCTTAAACCCTTAACTAAAGACTAAACTATAAAGCCTAAACATTGAACCCTAAAGCCTAAATAAAGAACTATAAACCCTAAAACCTAAAACCTAAACCATAAACCCTAAAACCCTAAACCCTAAATCCTAACCCTTAAACCTTAAAAACCTAAACCTAAACTAAATAAATTTAAAAATAAAATAAATAAATAAACTGCAACCTAAATAAAAAAATAAAATAAAAACCTAAACTAAAACCTAAATCTAAGCCTAAAGATATACTAAAATAAAAAATGAAAATAAATAAAAATAAAATAAAGAATAACCTAAACAAACCTAAAAAAAAATAAAATAAACCTAACAATAAAAAATCTTAATAAAATAAAAACTAAATGTAAAATAAAAATCAATTAAACCTAAATTAAAATAAAATAAAAACTAAATAAAAATGTAAACCTAAAAAATAAACCTAAAAATAAATAAAAAGTAAAACCTAAACCCTAAACTTAAAAAAAAAACTAAACCTAAAATAAGAAATAAAATAAACCTAAACCTAAACTTAAATATATAAAACTTAAGCCTTAACCTAAAATAAATTAAACCTAAACCTAAACCTAAACTAAATAAAATAAAAAGAACTAAAAATAAACCTAAATCTAAACTAAAAAATATAACCTAAAAATAAACCTAAAACCTAAACTAAAAAAAATTAAATAAAATCATAAAGATAAATCTAAAAATAAAAAACTAAAATTTAAACCTAAAAAATAAAATAAAAATAAAACTCAACTAAAAAAATAAACATAATCATAAACTTAAACCTAAACCTAAAAAATAAACTAAAATAAAAAACCCTAACCTAAAGTAAATAAACCTAAAATAAATAAACTAAATAAAATAGAATTAAAAAATAAAATAAACTATAAAAAATAGAAAAATAAACTAATTAAACCTAAACCCTAAACCCTAAACCCTAAAAAAACTTTAAACCCTAAAACTAACCCTAAACCATAAACCTAAACCCTAAAAAACCCTAAACCTTAAACCCTACCCTTATTCCTAAACCCTAATCCCTAAACCATAAAGCCTAAACGCTTAACTAATCCTAAACCCTAAACTGTAAACGTAACTAAACCCTAAAGCAAAATGCTAAACCATAAAATAAACTAAACTAACAATCCTGTTAACCCTAAACCCTAAACCCTTAAAACCCTAAACCCTAAACACTAAACCCTAAACTCTAAACCCTAACCTTAAATCCTGTACCCCTAAACACTAAACTAAATAACTTAAACCTACGAGTTTACTTAATTTAAAAAAACCCTAAACCCTAAAACTAACCCTAAAATAAAAACCTGCAACCCAAAACTGTAAACCCTAAATCATAAAAAAACCTTAAACCCTCAACCCTAAATTAAAACTTAAACCATAAACATAAAACCTAAAGTATAAACCTACAACCCTAAACCCTAAACCCTAAACCCTAAATCTTGAAATGCTAAACCCAAAACTCTAAACCCTAAACCCTAAACCCTAAACCCTAAGTCCTAAAACCTGTAACCCTAAACCCTAAACCACAAACCCTAAACCTTAAACACTAAACCCTAAAAACCAAAAAACCTAAACCAAAACTAAATAAAACTTAAAAATAAAATAAATAAAAATACTTAAACCTAAATAAAATAAAGAAATAAAATAAAATAAAAACCTAAACCTAAAACTAAAATGAAATATAAAATAAAAATAACTAAAATAAAATAAACAAAAATGAAATCTAAGCTAAAAAAAATAAACCTAAGAAAACCTTAATAAAATGAAAATAAACGAAAATAAAAATAAAAGAAACCTAAAATAAAATAAAATAAAATTAAATAACAACCTAAACCTAAAAAAATAAACCTATAATTAAAACCTTAAAAAATAAAAATTAAAACCTAAACCTTAAACTAAAAAAAAACATAAACGTAAAAAATAAAATAAAATAAAATAAACAAAATAAAATAATAAACCTAAAAGTAAACTAAAATAAACTAAACTAAAATAAATAAAACCTAAACCTAAAATAAACTAAAACTAAACCTAAACCTAAACTAATAAAATAAAATAAACTAAAAATAAACCTAAACCTAAGCTAAAAATAAAACTTAAAAATAAACCTAAATAAAAACCTAACCTAAACCTAAAAAATTTAAATAAAAAATGTAAACCTAAACCTAAAATAAAAATAAAATATAAACCTAAAAACTAAAATAAGATTTAAACTCAATTAAAAGTAAACCTAAATAAAAAAAAGTTAGCTAAAATAAAAAACCTAAACTAACAAACCTAAAAAAACTAAACTAAATATAAATAAAAATAAACATAAATAAAAATAAAACTAAATAAGCTAAATAATCCTAAACACTTTTACTTAATTTTTTTAAAACCTTAAACCTTAAATCCTAAACCCTAAACCCTAAACCCCCTACACCCTAAACCTACAACCCTAAACCTTAACCCTAATAAAAACCTTAAACCCTAAAACCTAAATCCTAAACCTTAATCCTAAACCCAAGACCCTAAAAGCATAAACCTTAAAATGATAAACCCTAAATCATAAACCCTACACCCAAAACCCTAAATCCTAATCCTTAAACCTAATCCCTAAACCCTAAACCCTAAACCCCAAACCTTAAACCTAAACCTAAAGTAAAATAAATTAAAAATAAACCTAAACTTAAACCTTAAGAATGGGGAGAACTTTGATGGCAAGAACATCTTACCAAACCGGCTCAATCTAGATCTAGAAGGAGGCAAAGGTGGAGGTAAATCATAGTGGTGGAGGGGAATGGAGGTTCTACTGGATATGGAGGTGCTACGAGTAGTGGTGGTTATGGAGTGGTAGAATGATGGAGATGGGATATGTTGGTGGATCCCAAGAGGCCGTGGTGGTTTTGATGGGAATTGGAGAAAATGAAGAACAACCGATATGATCTGCTGTTCATGGAACTGTGTATTTATAATAACAATAACTCTAGTTATCTAGGGTCATTGACTTCTCTGCTCATTTTTTATCTATGTCACATGTGTCTTGAGAACTTGGTTAGTTGCTTTATGAAATTGAAAAGAAGAAATGTTGAATCTGAATTTATTCTCTATTTAAAAAAAACCAAAAAACCATAACCCTAAATTAAAACTTGAACCCTAGACTTAAAACTTAAACCCTACACCCTAAACCCTAAACCCTAAAAACCCTAAACTCTAAACCCTAAACCCAAAACCCTAAATCCAAAAACCTAAACCCTAAACCCTACACCCAAAACATTAAACCTAAACCCTCAACTAACCTTAATTTCTAAACTCTAAACCCTAAAAAGCTAAAAAGCTAAACCTAAACTAAATAAAATGAAAAAATAAAATAAATAAAATAACCTAAACTAAAATAAAATAAAAAAATAAAATAAAATAAAAAAGTAAACTAAAACCTAAACCAAAATATAAAACTAAACTTAAACCTAAAAATAAACTAAAATAAAAGATAAAAACTAAAATAAAATAAAATAAATTCAAACCTAAACTAAAGTAAAAAAATAAAAAACCTAAATAAAATAAAAGCTAAACCTAAAATAAAAATAAAATAAAATGAAATAAAAAACAAAATAAAACATAAACCTAAAATAAAAAATAAAACTTAAACCCTAAACTTAAAATATACTAAACCTAAACTTAAACCAAAACCCTAAATATAACAAAATATACTAAAAACAAACCTAAACATAAACTAATTAAATAAAACCTAAAAATAGACCTAAAATAAAACCTAAAACCTAAACCTAAAAAATAAAATAAAAACTGAAAAATAAAAAATAAAACCTAAACTTAAAAAATAAAATAGAAATAAATCCAAACTAAAAAATAAACCTAAATCTAAAGCTAAACCTAGAAAATAAACTAAAATAAAAAAATCTAAAATAAATTAAATAATCCTAAAATAATTATAGTAAACTAAGAAATAATAAAAAATAAAATAAACTAAATAAACCTAAACCTACTACTTTATTTAATTTTAAAAAAAAAATAAAAAACTAAAAAAATTAAAAAATTTTAAAAAAAACCCTAACCCTATCCCTATACCCTAAACCCTAAACACTAAACCTACAACCCTAAACCCTAATCCCTAAATCTTAGAACCCTAAACCCTAAACCCTAAAACCTATAACCCTAAACCCTAAACCCTAAACCCCAAAAAACCCTAAACCCTAAACCCTAAACCCAAAACCTCAAACCTAAAAAATAAAATAAATAAAAACTTAAACCTAAATAAAATAAAAATAAAATAAAATAAAAACTTAAACTAATACCTAAACCAAAACCAAACTTAAATCTAAATCTAAATGTAAAACAAAATAAATAAAAAAAATAAAATGGATGTAAAATAAATAAAATGTAAACCAAACTAAAAAATAAAATAAACCTAAAATAAAAATTTAAATAAAATAAAACTAAAAGTAAAATAAAATAAAATAAACCTAAAATAAAATAAAATAAAAAACTAAATAAAATCTAAACCTAAAAAAAATAAACCTAAAATGAATAAAAAACCTAAACCTACAATAAACAAAATAAAATAAACCTAAACCTAAGTTAAAATAAACAAAATTAAAATAAATAACCTAAACATAAACCTAAAATAAATAAACCTAAACCCTAAATTAAATAAAATAAAATAAACTAAAACCTAAACTAAACTAAGAAAACCTAAAATAAAAACATAAAACATAATCCTAACAAAATAAATAAAGCTTAAACCTAAACCTAAAAATAAAAAAAAAAAAGAAAACTAAACCAAAAAATAAACTAAAATAAAACTAAACTAAAAAACATAAACCTAAACCTAAACCTAAAAAATAAACTAAAATAAAAAAGCTAAACTAAAATAAATAAACTAAACTAAATAAAAATAAAAAATAAATTTAAATAAAAATAAAAAATAAAATAAAGTAAAATAAATTAGAAATAAACAAAATAAACAAAATAAACCTAAACATACTAGTTTACTTAATTTTTTTAAAGCCCTAAACCCTAAACCCTAAACCCTAAAACTAACCCTAAACACTAAACCCTAATCCCTAAAAACCTTAAACCCTAAAGCCTAAACAATCCCTAAACCCTGAACCCTAAACCCTAAACCCTAACCCTAACCATAAAACCTAAACCCTAAAATCCTAAAGCCTTAAACCCTAAACCCTAAACCTTAAACAAGAAAAACTTAAACACCTAAACTTAAACTAAATAAAACCTAATAATTAGATAAATAAAAATACCTAAACTTAAACATAATAAGAAAATAAAATAAAATAAAAGCCTAAACGAAAAAAAAACTAAAATATAATAAATAAAATACTAAACTAAACTAAAAAATAAAGTAAACCTAAGAATAAAAAACCTAAATAAAATAAAAATAAAATAAACCAAAAATAAAATAAAATAACTACTAAATAAAATTCTAAACCTAAGAAATAAACTTAAAAATTAAACTTAAATATATATATATATAATTAAACCTAAAGCCTAAATTAAAAAAAAAACCTAAACCTAAAATAAAAATAAAATAAACCTAAAACTAAACTAAAATAAATAAAACCTAAACCTAAGCCTAAAATAAACTAAACCTAAACCTAAACTAAATAAAATAAAATAAACTAAAAATGAACCTATACCTAAACTAAAATATAAAACTTAAAAATAAACCTAAAATAAGGACCTAAAACCTAAACCTAAAAAATAAAAATAAAAATGTAAGCCTAAACCTAAAAATAAGAAATAAAACCAAAACCTAAAAAATTAAATTAAAATAAAACTCAACTAAAAATAAACCTAAACTTAAGAAATATACTAAAATAAAAAACCTAAACTAAAATAAATAAACTAAACTAAATAAAAATAAAAATAAACCTAATAAAATAAAAAATGAAATAAACTCAAATAAATAAAAATAACTAAATAAACCTAAACCTACAGGTTTAGTTAATTTAAAAAAAAACCCCAAAACCATAAATCAAAAATCCCAAACCATAAACCCTAAACTCTAAAATTAATCCTAAACCCTAAACCCTAAACCTACAACCCTAAACCCTAAGCCATAAACCATAAACACTAAACCCGAAACCCTAAACCCTAAAATCCTAAACCCTGAACCCTAAACCCTAAACACTAAAACCCTAAACCTTAAATCCTAAACCCTAAACCCTAAACCTTAAAACCTACAACCTCAACCCTTAAACCCTAAAACCCTAAACCCTAAACCCTAAAAGCATAAACCTTAAAATCCTAAACCTTAAACCCTAAAATCTAACCCTAAACCCAAACTCTAAACCCCAAACCCTAAACCTAATCTTAAATTAATTAAATAAATTGAAAAATAAACCTAAACCTAAACCAAAACCGCCAAGAATGGGCGTAACCCGGATGGCAAGAACATCATCGCCAACCGTGCTTAATCTAGATCTCACGAGGTGAAGGTTATGGTGGTTATCTCGGTGGTGGGGGGATGGAGTTGCGTGGATATGGAGGATCGGAAAGTGGTGGCTAAGGAGGCGAGAGGAGCAATGGAGATTACAGCCGTGGTGGTGGCGGAGGGAGAGAGCGTTATGATGGTGGATCCCGCCAATCGAGAGCATGGGTGGTTCTGATGGGAACTAGAGAAACTGAAGAAAAGTCGATCCGATCTACTTCTTATGGGGTTGTGTCTTTATAGTAGAGATGGTTATACTTATCTAGGGATTTTGATTTGCTCTATGGCTCCTCATTTTTGATCTATGTCATCGCTTATGTCTGAAAAAACTTGGGGTGCTACATGGTTGATGAAATCGAAAAGAAGAAATATTGAATATGAATTTGTTCTCTATTAAAAAAACATTAAACCCTAAACTAAAACTAAAACCCAAAACCTAAAACTTAAACCCTAAACCATAAACCCTAAACCCTAAATCCTAAACCCTAAACTCACCCTAAACCCTAAACCCTAAACCCTAAAAAGATAAAACCTAAACCTAAACTAAAATGTAAAAATAAAATAAATAAAAAAATCCTAAACCAAAATAAAATAAAAAAATAAAATAAATAGAAACATAAACTAAAACCTAAACCTAAACCAAAAAATAAAAAATAAAAAATAAAAACTAAACTAAAATAAAATAAATAAATATCTAAACTAAACTAAAAAATAAAAAACTCTAAATAAAATAAAACTAAACATAAAATAAAATTAAAATAAACATAAAATAAAATAAAATAAAATAAAAACTAAATAAAATCCTAAACCTATAAAACAAACCTAAAAATAAATAAAAAATAAAAACTAAACTGTGAACTAAAAAAAATAAACAAAAAATAAATATGAAATAAACAAAATAAATTAAAGCTAAAACTAAATAAAAAAAAGCCTAAACATAAAATAAAATAAAACTAAATCTAAACCTAAACGAAAAAAATAAAATAAACTAAAAATAAACCTAAACCTAAACTAAAAAATAAAACATAAAATTAACATAAAATAAGTTTAAAGCCTAAACCTAAAAAAATTAAAATAAGAACCTAAACTAAAATAAAAAAAATGAAAAATAAAACCTAAACCTAAAAAATGATTTAAAATAAAACTCAGCCAAAAAATAAACCTAAACATAAAAAATAAATTAAAATAAATAAACTAATCTAAAAAAATAAAAAATAAAATAAATGAAAATAAATAAAAAAAATTAATAACTATAACCCTAAACCCTAAACCCTAAACCCTAAACCCTAAAGCTAACCCTGAATTCTAAACCATAAACCTACAACAATAAACCAACAACCCTAAACCCTAAACCCTAGAAATTGTTAAAACCATTAACCTTAAACTAAAACTTGAACCCTAAACCTAAACCCTAAATCCTAAGCTATAAATTCTAAATTGTAAACCCTCAACCCTAACCCTAAACCCTAATACCTAAACCTACAACCCTAAACCCTAAACCCTAAATGCTAAAATCCTAAACCCCAAACCTAAAACCCAAAACCCTAAATTTTAAACCCTAAACCTTAAAGCCTAATCTAACCCTAAACCCTAAACCCTAAAAATAAAATAAAATAAACCTAAACCTATCGATTTACTTAATTTAAAAATAAACCTAAACTAAAACCTGAACCTTAAACCTAAAAGAAAAACCCTAAACCTTAAACCCTATACCCTAAACCTACGATGATAAACCCTTTACCCTAAACCCTAAAACCCTAAAACCCTAAACCCCAAACTTAGAACCCTAAACCCTAAACCCTAAACCTTAAACCCTAGACCCTAAAGACCCTAAACTATAAAGCCTAAACATTGAACCCTAAAGCCTAAACAGTAACCATAAACCCTAAAACCTAAAACCCTAAAACCATAAACCCTAAAACCCTAAACCCTAAATCCTAACCCTTAAACCCTAAAAACCTAAACCTAAACTAAATAAATTTAAAAATAAAATAAATAAATAAACTGCAACCTAAACAAAAAAATAAAATAAAAACCTAAACTAAAACCTAAATCTAAGCCTAAAGATATACTAAAATAAAAAATGAAAATAAACAAAAATAAAATAAAGAATAACCTAAACAAACCTAAAAAAAATAAAATAAACCTAACAATAAAAAATCTTAATAAAATAAAAACAAAATGTAAAATAAAAATCAATTAAACCTAAATTAAAATAAAATAAAAACTAAATAAAAATGTAAACCTAAAAAATAAACCTAAAATAAATAAAAAAGTAAAACCTAAACCCTAAACTTAAAGAAAACTAAACCTAAAATAAGAAATAAAATAAACCTAAACCTAAACTTAAATATATAAAACCTAAGCCTTAACCTAAAATAAATTAAACCTAAACCTAAACCTAAACTAAATAAAATAAAATGAACTAAAAATAAACCTAAATCTAAACTAAAAAATATAACCTAAAAATAAACCTAAAACCTAAACTAAAAAAATTAAATAAAATCATAAAGATAAATCTAAAAATAAAAAAATAAAATTTAAACCTAAAAAATAAAATAAAAATAAAACTCAACTAAAAAAATAAACATAATCATAAACTTAAACCTAAACCTAAAAAATAAACTAAAATAAAACCCTAACCTAAAGTAAATAAACCTAAAATAAATAAACTAAATAAAATAGAATTAAAAAATAAAATAAACTATAAAAAATAGAAAAATAAACTAATTAAACCTAAACCCTAAAAAAACTTTAAACCCTAAAACTAACCCTAAACCATAAACCTAAACCCTAAAAAACCCTAAACCTTAAACCCTAACCTTATTCCTAAACCCTAATCCCTAAACCATAAAGCCTAAATGCTTAACTAATCCTAAACCCTAAACCGTAAAACGTAACCCTAAACCCTAAAGCCTAAATGCTAAACCATAAAATGTAAACCCGAAACTAACCTTAAACCCTAAGTTAACCCTAAATCATAAACCCTAAAAATCCTAAACCCTAAACACTAAACCTTAAACCCTAAACCCTAACCCTAAATCCTAAACCCCTAAACACTAAACTAAATAAACTTAACCTATGAGTTTACTTAATTAGAAAAACCCTAAACCCTAAAACTAACCCTAAAATAAAAACCTGCAACCCAAAACTGTAAACCCTAAAACATAAAAAAACTCTAAACCCTCAACCCTAAATTAAAACCTGAACCCTAAACATAAAACCTAAAGCCTAAACCTACAACCCTAAACCTTAAACCCTAAACCCTAAATCTTGAAATGCTAAACCCAAAACTCTAAACCCTAAACCCTAAACCCTAAACCCTAAGTCCTAAAACCTGTAACCCTAAACCCTAAACCACAAACCCTAAACCTTAAACACTAAACCCTAAAAACCAAAAAACCTAAATCAAAACTAAATAAAACTTAAAAATAAAATAAATAAAAATACTTAAACCTAAATAAAATAAAGAAATAAAATAAAATAAAAACCTAAACCTAAAAAATAAAATGAAATATAAAATAAAAATAACTAAAATAAAATAAACAAAAATGAAATCTAAACTAAAAAAAATAAACCTAAGAAAAAAACCTTAATAAAATGAAAATAAACGTAAAAATAAAAGAAACCTAAAATAAAATAAAATAAAAATTAAATAACAACCTAAACCTAAAAAATAAACCTATAATTAAAACCTTAAAAAAATAAAAATTAAAACCTAAACCTTAAACTAAAAAAAACTTAAACGTAAAATTAAAATAAAATAAAATAAACAAAATAAAATAATCCTAAACCTAAAAGTAAACTAAAATAAACTAAACTAAAATAAATAAAACCTAAACCTAAAATAAACTAAAACTAAACCTAAACCTAAACTGAATAAAATAAAATAAACTAAAAATAAACCTAAACCTAAGCTAAAAAATAAAACTTAAAAATAAACCTAAATTAAAAACCTAGAACCTAAACCTAAAAAATTTAAATAAAAATGTAAACCTAAACCTAAAATAAAAAATAAAATATAAACCTAAAAAACTAAAATAAGATTAAAACTCAATTAAAAAATAAACCTAAATAAAAAAAAAGTTAGCTAAAATAAAAAACCTAAACTAACAAACCTAAAAAAAACTAAACTAAATATAAATAACAAATAAACATAAATAAAAATAAAAAAACTAAATAAGCTAAATAATCCTAAACCTCACTTTACTTAATTTTTTTTAAAAAAACCTTAAACCTTAAATCCTAAACCCTAAACCCTAAACCCTTAACCCTACACCCTAAACCTACAACCCTAAACCTTAAACCCTAATCCTTGAAAAACCTTAAACCCTAAACCCTAAATCCTAAACCTTAATCCTAAACCCAAGACCCTAAAAGCATAAACCTTAAAATGATAAACCCTAAATCATAAACCCTACACCCAAAACCCTAAATCCTAATCCTTAAACCCAATCCCTAAACCCTAAACCCTAAACCCCAAACCTTAAACCTAAACCTAAAGTAACTAAATAAATTAAAAAATAAACCTAAACTTAAACCTTAAGAATGGGGAGAACTTTGATGGCAAGAACATCTTCGTCAAACTGGCTCAATCTAGATCTAGCGAAGGAGGCAAAGGCGGAGGTGGTAATTATCGTAGTGGTGGAGGGGGAATTGCAGGTTCTACTGGATATGGAGGTGCTACTCGGAGTAGTGGTGGTTATGGAGGTGGTAGAACGATGGAGATCGGGATATGTTGGTGGATCCCGCTACTGAGAGGCCGTGGTTTTGATGGGAATTGGAGAAAATGAAGAACAACCGATATGATCTGACCGCTATGGAACTGTATTTATAAGAATAACAACTCTAGTTATCTAGGGTCATTGACTTCCTCTATGCGTGCTCATTTTTTATCTATGTCATCACATGTGTCTTAGAGAACTTGGTTAGTTGCTTAGTTTATGAAATTGAAAAGAAGAAATGTTGAATCTGAATTTATTCTCTATTTAAAAAAAACCAAAAAACCATAACCCTAAATTAAAACTTGAACCCTTGACTTAAAACTTAAACCCTACACCCTAAACCCCAAACCCTAAAAACCCTAAACTCTAAACCCTAAACCCAAAACCCTAAATCCAAAAACCTAAACCCTAAACCCTACACCCAAAACATTAAACCTAAACCTCAACTAACCTAATTTCTAAACTCTAAACCCTAAAAAAGCTAAAAAAGCTAAACCTAAACTAAATAAAATGAAAAATAAAATAAATAAAATAACCTATAAACTAAAATAAAATAAAAAAATAAAATAAAATAAAAAAATAAACCTAAACCAAAATATAAAACTAAACTTAAACCTAAAAATAAACTAAAATAAAAGATAAAAACTAAAATAAAATAAAATAAATTTAAACCTAAACTAAAGTAAAAAATAAAAAACCTAAATAAAATAAAAGCTAAACCTAAAATAAAAATAAAATAAAATGAAAATAAAACAAAATAAAAACATAAACCTAAAAATACATAAAAAAATAAACTTAAACCCTAAACTTAAATATACTAAACCTAAACTTAAACCAAAACCCTAAATATAACAAAATATGGTAAAATAAACCTAAACATAAAAATAAAATAAAACCTAAAAAATGGACCTAAAATAAACCTAAAATAAAAATAAAAATAAATAAAACTGAAAATAAAAATAAAACCTAAACTTAAAAATAAAATGAAATAAATCCAAACTAAAAAAAAATAAACTAAATCTAAATAAACCTAAAATAAACTAAAATAAAAATCTAAAATAAATTAAATAATCCTAAAATAATTATAGTAAACTAAGAAATAATAAAATAAAATAAACTAAATAAACTAAACCTACTGCTTTATTTAATTTAAAAAAAAAACTAAAAAAAATTAAAATTAAAAAACCCTAACCCTAACCCTATACACCCTAAACCTAAACCTCAACCTAAACCCTAATCCTAAATCTTGACCCTAAACTAAACCACACCTGTAACCCTAAACCCTAAACCCTAAACCCCAAAACCTAAACCCTAAACCCAAAAAACCTCAAACTTAATCCTAAAAATAAAATAAATAAAAAAACTTAAACCTAAATAAAATAAAAAATAAAATAAAATAAAAATTTAAACTAATACCTAAACCAAAACCAAAACTTAAATCTAAATCTAAATGTAAAAACAAAATAAAATAAAAAATAAAAATGGATGTAGAATAAAATAAATAAAATGTAAACCAAACTAAAAAAATAAAATAAACCAAAATAAAAAAATTTAAATAAAATAAAAACTAAACGTAAAATAAAAATAAAATAAACCTAAAATAAAATAAAATAAAAACTAAATAAAAATCTAAACCTAAAAAAAGAAACCTAAAAATGAATAAAAAAAACCTAAACCTACAATAAACAAAATAAAATAAACCTAAACCTAAGTTAAAATAAACAAAATTAAAATAAATAAATCCTAAACATAAACCTAAAATAAATAAAACCTAAACCCTAAATTAAATAAAATAAAATAAACTAAAAAAAAACCTAAACGTAAACTAAGAAAACCTAAAATAAAAACTTAAAACATAATCCTAACAAAATAAATAAATAAACCTAAACCTAAAAATAAAAAAAAGAAATGAAACCAAAAATAAAATAAAATAAAACTAAACTAAAAATAAACATAAACCTAAACCTAAACCTAAAAATAAACTAAAATAAAAAAAGCTAAACTAAAATAAATAAAATAAACTAAATAAAAAAAATAAAATAAATTTAAATAAAATAAATTTAAATAAAATAAAAAATAAAATAAAGTAAAATAAATTAGAAATAAACAAAATAAACAAAATAAACCTAAACATACTTGGTTTACTTAAATTTTTTAAAGCCCTAAACCCTAAACCCTAAACCACAAACTAACCCTAAACCATAAACCCTAATCCTAAAACCCTAAACCCTAAACTAAACAATCTAACCCTAAACCCTAAACCCAAACCCTAACCTAACCATAAACCTAAACCCTAAATCCTAAAAACCCTAAACCTAAACAAGAAAAACTTAAACACCTAAACTTAAACTAAATAAACCTAATTAGATAAATAAAAATACCTAAACTTAAACATAATAAGAAAATAAAATAAAATAAAAGCCTAAACGAAAAAAAACTAAAATATAATAAATAAATACTAAACTAAACTAAAAAAATAAACTAAACCTAAGAATAAAAAACCTAAATAAAATAAAAATAAAATAAACCAAAATAAAATAAAATAACTACTAAATAAAATTCTAAACCTAAGAAATAAATTTAAAATTAAACTTAAAATATATATATAATTAAACCTAAAGCCTAAATTAAAAAAAACCTAAACCTAAAATAAAATAAAATAAACCTAAAACTAAACTAAAATAAATGAAACCTAAACCTAAATAAAATAAACTAAACCTAAACCTAAACTAAATAAAATAAAATAAACTAAAAATGAACCTATACCTAAACTAAAATATAAAACTTAAAAATAAACCAAAAATAAGGACCTAAAACATAAACCTAAAAAATAAAAATAAAAATGTAAGCCTAAACCTAAAAATAAAAAATTAAACCTAAACCTAAAAAATTAAATAAAAATAAAACTCAACTAAAAATAAACCTAAACTTAAGAAATATACTAAAATAAAAAACCTAAACTAAAATAAATAAACTAAGCTAAATAAAAATAAAAAATAAACCTAATAAAATAAAAAATGAAATAAACTCAAATAAATAAAAATAACTAAATAAACCTAAACCTACAGGTTTATTTAATTTAAAAAAAAACCCCAAAACCATAAATCAAAATCAAAAATCCCAAACCATAAACCACACTAAAATTAATCCTAAACCCTAAACCCTAAACCTACACTAAACCTGCCATAAACCATAAACACTAAACTCAAACACTAAACCTAAAATCCTAAACCCTAAACCCTAAAAACTAAAACCATAAAACCTAAACACTAAAATCTAAAGCAAACCCTAAACCTAAACCACAAGAAAACTTAAACACCTAAACTTAAACTAAATAAAACCTAATAATTAGATAAATAAAAATACCTAAAAATAAACATAATAAGAAAATAAAATAAAATAAAAGCCTAAATGAAAAAAAAACTAAAATATAATAAATAAAATACTAAACTAAACTAAAAAATAAAGTAAACCTAAGAATAAAACCTAAATAAAATAAAAATAAAATAAACCAAAAATAAAATAAAATAACTACTAAATAAAATTCTAAACCTAAGAAATAAACTTAAAAATTAAACTTAAATATATATATATAATTAAACCTAAAGCCTAAATTAAAAAAAACCTAAACCTAAAATAAAAATAAAATAAACCTAAAACTAAACTAAAATAAATAAAACCTAAACCTAAGCCTAAAATAAACTAAACCTAAACCTAAACTAAATAAAATAAAATAAACTAAAAATGAACCTATACCTAAACTAAAATATAAAACTTAAAAATAAACCTAAAATAAGGACCTAAAACCTAAACCTAAAAAATAAAAATAAAAATGTTACCCTAAACCTAAAAATAAAAAATAAAACCAAAACCTAGAAAATTAAATAAAAATAAAACTCAACTAAAAATAAACCTAAACTTAAGAAATATACTAAAATAAAAAACCTAAACTAAAATAAATAAACTAAGCTAAATAAAAATAAAAAATAAACCTAATAAAATAAAAAATGAAATAAACTCAAACAAATAAAAATAACTAAATAAACATAAACCTATAGGTTTAGTTATTTTAAAAAAAAACCCCCAAAACCATAAATCAAAAATCCCAAACCATAAACCCTAAACTCTAAATTAATCTAAACCCAAACCCTAAACCTAAAACTGCAAACCCTAAGCCATAAACCATAAAACTAAACCTAGCCTAAACCCTAAAATCCTAAGCTGAACCCTAAACCCTAAACACTAAAACCCTAAACCTTAAATCCTAAACCCTAAACCTCCTTAAAACCTATAACCTCAAACTACAAAACCACAAACCTTAAACCCTAAAAGCATAAACCTTAAAATCTAAACCTTAAAACCTAAAATCTAACCTTAAACCCAAACTCTAAACCCCAAACCCTAAACCTAATCTTAAATTAATTAAATAAATTGAAAACCTAAAAATCTAAACCTAAACCAAACGCCAAGAATGGCGGGGAACGGATGGCAAGAACATCGCCAGAGGCTTAATCTAGATCTGGCGGCGGAGGTGAAGGTTATGGTGGTGGTTATCTCAGTGGTGGTGGGGGATCTGGAGTTGCTGGTGGATATGGAGGTGGTGATCGGAGTAGTGGTGGCTAAGGAGGCGAGAGGAGCAATGGAGATTACAGCCGTGGTGGTGGCGGAGGGAGAGAGCGATATGATGGTGGATCCATGTCGAGCATGGGTGGTTCGATGGGAACTAGAAGCGAAGAAAAGTTGATCCGATCTACTTCTTATGGGGTTGTGTCTTTATAGTAGAGATGGTTATACTTATTTAGGGATTTTGATTTGCTCTATGGCTCCTCATTTTTGATCTATGTCATCGCTTATGTCTGAAAAAACTTGGGGTGCTACATGGTTGACGAAATCGAAAAGAAGAAATATTGAATATGAATTTGTTCTCTATTAAAAAAACATTAAACCCTAAATTAAAACAAAAACCCAAAACCTAAAACTTAAACCCTAAACCATAAACCCTAAACCCTAAATCCACAAACCCTAAACTCACCCTAAACCCTAAACCCTAAACCCTAAAAAGATAAAACCTAAACCTAAACTAAATAAAATGTAAAAAAATAAATAAATAAAAAATCCTAAACCAAAATAAAATAAAAAAAATAAAATAAATAGAAACATAAACTAAAACCTAAACCTAAACCAAAAAATAAAAAATAAAAAATAAAAACTAAACTAAAATAAAATAAATAAATATCTAAACTAAACTAAAAAATAAAAAATCTAAATAAAATAAAAACTAAACATAAAATAAAATTAAAATAAACATAAAATAAAATAAAATAAAATAAAAACTAAATAAAATCCTAAACCTATAAAACAAACCTAAAAATAAATAAAAAATAAAAACTAAACTGTGAACTAAAAAAAATAAAAAATAAATAAATATGAAATAAACAAAATAAATTAAAGCTAAAACTAAATAAAAAAAATCCTAAACATAAAATAAACTAAAACTAAATCTAAACCTAAACGAAAAAAATAAAATAAACTAAAAATAAACCAAAACCTAAACTAAAAAATAAAACATAAAAATTAACATAAAATAAGTGCTTAAAGCCTAAACCTAAAAAATTAAAATAAGAACCTAAACTAAAATAAAAAAAATGAAAAATAAAACCTAAACCTAAAAAATGATTTAAAATAAAACTCAGCCAAAAAATAAACCTAAACATAAAAAATAAATTAAAATAAATAAACTAATCTAAAAAATAAAAATAAAATAAATGAAAATAAATAAAAAAATTAATAACTATAACCTAAACCTAACCCTAAACCACTAAACCCTAACTGAATTCTAGCCATAAACCTACAACAATAAACTACAACCTAAACCCTCCAGAATTGTTAAAACCATTAACCTTAAACCTAAACCCTAAACCCTAAATCTATAAATGATTCTAAATTGTAAACCCTCTGAACCCTAACCCTAATACCTAAACCTATAACCCTAAACCCTAAACCCTAAACCCTGCTAAAATCCTAAACCCCAAACTCTAAAACCCAAACCCTAAATTTGGGCCCTTAAACAGGCTGATCTGACCCACCTAAACCTAAAATAAAATAAAATAAACTAAATCAGTTTGCTTAATTTAAAAATAAACCTAAACTAAGGCACGGACGTTAAACCTGGAGAAAACCCTCTTACCCATGCCCTACCTCTGATAAACCCTTTGCCTAAACCCTAAAACCCTAAAACCCTAAACCCCAGGCTTGGGACCCTAAACCCTAAACCTGGGCCACCCTGGACCTGACCCACAAGACCCTAAACTATAAAGCCTAAACATTGGACCCTAAAGCTGGTCCATAAACCTAAAAACCACTAAACCCTGACCTAAATCTAACACCCACCCTAAACCTAAACTAAATTTTAAATAAAATAAATAAAATCTGACCTAAATAAAAATAAAAATAAACCTAAACTAAAACCTAAATCTAAGCCTAAGATATACTAAAATAAAAATGAAAATAAACAAAATAAAATAAAGAACAACCTAAAAAACCTAAAAAATAAAATAAACCTATAAAATCTTAATAAAACTAAATGTAAATAAAAAAATCAATTAAACCTAAATTAAAATAAAATAAAACTAAATAAAATGTAAACCTAAAAATAAACCTAAAAAAATATAAAAGTAAAACCTAAACTAAACTTAAAAAAAAAACTAAACCTAAAATAAGAAATAAAATAAACCTAAACCTAAATAAAATATATAAAACCTAAAACCTAAAATAAACCTAAACCTAAACTAAACTAAATAAAATAAAATGAACTAAAATAAACCTAAATCTAAACTAAAAAATATAACCTAAAATAAACCTAAAACTAAACTAAAAAAAAAATTAAATAAAATCATAAAGATAAATCTAAAATAAAAAATAAAATTTAAACCTAAAATAAAATAAAATAAAAAACTAAAAAATAAACATAATCATAAACTTAAACCTAGGCTAAAAAATGAACTAAAATAAAAAAACCCTCACCTAAAAGGTAAATAAACCTAAAGATAAATAAACTAAATAAAATAGAATTAAAATAAAATAAACTAAAAATGAAGAATAAACTAATTAAACCTAAACCCTAAACCCTAAACCCTAAAAAAACTTTAAACCCTAAAACTAACCCCTCCATGAGCTTAAACCCTGGGCCAGCCACCTCCTTATTCTAAACCCTGATCCTGGGCCATGAGGCTGAGTGGCAACTGATCCACCCTAAATAGGCGTGACCTGACCCTGAGGCTGGTGCTAACATAGTTAACCCAGGCCACTGTTAACCCATCATGACCCTAAAGATCCTCCCTGAGCTAGGCCACCCAGGCCTGACCTAAATCCTGGGCCCACTAAAGCCTAAATAAATAACTTGCACATGGGGTTTACTTAATTGGAAGGCTCTACCCTAGGCCCAACCTAGAAAGGCACCCCAGAGCGTGACCCTAAGGCAGCAAAAGGCTCTGCACCTCAACCTGATTAAAGGCACCCTGAGCAGCAGACCTAAAGGCTAAAGCCTGACTCCTAAACTAGCCCTAAATCTTGAGTGCTGAGCCCAAGCTCTAAACCCACAAACCCCAAACACAAGTCCTGGGCTGACCTAAACCACAAACCCTGGCCAGGAACACTAAACCCTAAAAAAAAAACCTAAACCAAAACTAAATAAAACTTAAAATAAAATAAATAAAACTTAAACCTAAATAAAATAAAGAGAAATAAAATAAAATAAAAACCTAAACCTAAAAATAAAATGAAATATAAAATAAAATAACTAAAATAAAATAAACAAAAATGAAATCTAAACTAAAAAAAATAAACCTAAGAAAAAAACCTTAATAAAATGAAAATAAACGTAAAATAAAAATAAAAGAAACCTAAAATAAAATAAAATAAAAATTAAATAACAACCTAAACCTAAAAAATAAACCTATAATTAAAACCTTAAAAAAATAAAAATTAAAACCTAAACTAAAAAAAACTTAAACGTAAAATTAAAATAAAATAAAATAAACAAAATAAAATAATCCTAAACCTAAAAGTAAACTAAAATAAACTAAACTAAAATAAATAAAACCTAAACCTAAATAAACTAAACTAAACATAAACCTAAAATGAATAAAATAAAATAAACTAAAAATAAACCTAAACCTAAGCTAAAAAATAAAACTTAAAAATAAACCTAAATTAAAAACCTAGAACCTAAACCTAAAAATTTAAATAAAAATGTAAACCTAAACCTAAAATAAAAAATAAAATATAAACCTAAAAAATAAAATAAGAATAAAACTCAACTAAAAAATAAACCTAAATAAAAAAGGTTAAAAAGTTAAAATAAAAAACCTAAACTAACAAACTTAAAAAAACTAAAAAATATAAATAAAAAATAAACATAAATAAAAATAAAAAAATAAATAAGCTAAATAATCTAAACACTGCTTACTTAATTTTTTAAAACCTTAAACCTTAAATCCTAAACCCTAAACCTAAACCCTACCCCTACACCCTAAACCTTAACACCTAAACCTAAAATCCTAAACCCACCCTAAACCACTAAATCCTAAGATCCTAAACCTTAAAAGCATAAACCTTAAAATGATAAACCACACCCAAATCTAAATCCCACACCCAATCCTAATCCCAATCCCTAAACCCTAAACCCTAAACCTAAACCCCTAAAGTAACCAAATAAATTAAAAAATAAACCTAAACTTAAACCTTAAGAATGGGGAGAACTTTGATGGCAAGAACATCTTCGTCAAACTGGCTCAATCTAGATCTAGCGAAGGAGGCAAAGGCGGAGGTGGTGATTATCGTAGTGGTGGAGGGGCAATTGGAGGTTCTACTGGATATGGAGGTGCTACTCAGAGTAGTGGTGGTTATGGATGTGGTAGGAACGATGGAGATCGGGGATATGTTGGTGGATCCCGCTACTCGAGAGGCCAGGGTGGTTTTGATGGGAATTGGAGAAAATGAAGAACAACCGATATGATCTGCTGCTTATGGAACTGTGTATTTATAGTAACAACAACTCTAGTTATCTAGGGTCATTGACTTCCTCTATGCGTGCTCATTTTTTATCTATGTCGTCACATGTGTCTTAGAGAACTTGGTTAGTTGCTTAGTTTATGAAATTGAAAAGAAGAAATGTTGAATCTGAATTTATTCTCTATTTAAAAAAAACCAAAAAACCATAACCCTAAATTAAAATTTGAACCCTAGACTTAAAACTTAAACCTGCCCTACCCTAAACCACTAAACCCTAAACTCTAAACTAAACCCCAAACCCAAATCCAAAACCCAAACCCCACCACACCCAAACATTAAACTAAACCTCACTAACTTAACTCTAAACTAAAAAGCTAAAGCTAAACACTAAATAAAATGAAAAATAAAATAAATAAAATAACATAAACTAAAATAAAATAAAAAATAAAATAAAATAAAAGTAAAATAAAACCTAAACCAAAATATAAAACTAAACTTAAACTAAAATAACCTAAGATAAAAGATAAACTAAAATAAAATAAAATAAATTCAAACCTAAACTAAAGTAAAAAATAAAACCTAAATAAAATAAAAGCTAAACCTAAAATAAAAAAAAATAAAATGAAAATAAAACAAAATAAAACATAAACCTAAAATACATAAAAAATAAAACTTAAACCTAAACTTAAAATATACTAAACCTAAAGCAAACCAAGACCCTAAAAATGTAACAAAATATCTAAAATAAACCTAAACATAAACTAATAAAAAAAAACCTAAAAATAGACCTAAAATAAACCTAAACCTAAACCAAAAATAAAATAAAAACTGAAATAAAATAAAACCTAAACTTAAAAAATAAAATAGAAATAAATCAGGCTAAAAATAAACCTAAATCTAAAGTAAACCTAGAAAATAAACTAAAATAAAAAATCTAAAATAAATTAAATAATCCTAAAATAATTATAGTAAACTAAGAATAATAAAATAAAATAAACTAAATAAACTAAACTGCTTTATTTAATTTTAAAAAAAAATAAAAACTAAAAAAAATTAAAATTAAAAACCACAACCCTGACACATGCCTAAACCACCTAAACCTGACCCTAAACCCTGATCCCTAAATCTTGGGACACTAAAGGCCACAAACCTCCTAAACCACTGAGCCCTACAAACCCACAAACCCCAAAACTACCCTAAACCACTGAGCCCAAAACCTCAAACTGATCCTACAAAAATAAAATAAATAAAAAAACTTAAACCTAAATAAAATAAAATAAAATAAAATAAAACTTAAACTAATACCTAAACCAAAACCAAACTTAAATCTAAATCTAAATGTAAAACAAAATAAAATAAAAATAAAATGGATGTGAGATAAAATAAATAAAAGTAAACCAAACTAAAAAAATAAAATAAACCTAAAAAATTTAAATAAAATAAAAAAACTAAGCGTAAAATAAAAATAAAATAAACCTAAAATAAAATAAAATAAAACTAAATAAAATCTAAACCTAAAAAAATAAACCTAAAATGAATAAAAAAAACCTAAACTACAATAAACAAAATAAAATAAACTAAACCTAAGTTAAAATAAACAAAATTAAAATAAATAAATCTTAAACATAAACCTAAAATAAATAAAACCTAAACCTTAAATTAAATAAAATAAAATAAACTAAAAAAAAAACCTAAACGTAAACTAAGAAAACCTAAAATAAAAACTTAAAACATAATCTAACAAAATAAATAAAGCAACCTAAACCTAAAAATAAAAGAAAGCGACCAAAAAATAAAATAAAATAAAACTAAACTAAAATGAAACATAAACCTAAACCTAAAAAATAAACTAAAATAAAAGCTAAACTAAAATAAATAAACTAAACTAAATAAAAAATAAAAAATAAATTTAAATAAAATAAAAAATAAAATAAAGAAAAATAAATTAAAATAAACAAAATAAATAAAATAAACCTAAACATACTGGTTTGCTTAATTTTTTAAAAAGAAACCCTAAAACCCTAAAACCCAAAACTAACCTAGGCAACTGAAGCCCTAATCTACCTTAAACCCTAAAGCCTAAACAGTCCACTGAGCCCTGAACCCAGAGCCACACCTAAAAACCTGAGCCTAGATCCTAAAGCCTTAAATCCTACCCTAGGCCAGCCAAACAAGAAAACTTAAACTTAAACTAAATAAAACCTAATAGATAAATAAAACCCTGAGCAAACATAATAAGAAAATAAAATAAAATAAAAGCCTGAAACGAAAACTAAAGATATAATAAATAAAATACTAAACTAAAATTAAAAAATAAAGTAAACCTGGAATAAAAAACCTAAATAATAAAAAAATAAAATAAAATAAAATAAAATAACTACTAAATGATTCTAAACCTAAGAATAAACTTAAAATTAAACTTAAAATATATATATATATAATTAAACCTAAAAGCCTAAATTAAAAAAAAACCTAAACCTAAAATAAAAATAAAATAAACCTAAACTAAACTAAAATAAATAAGGCAACCTTTGGCCTAAAATAAACTAAACTAAACCTAAACTAAATAAAATAAAATAAACTAAAATGAGACCTATGCACAAACTAAAATATAAAACTTAAAATAAACCTAAAATGGGACCTAAAACCTAAACCTAAAAAAAAATAAATAAAATGTAAGCCTAAACCTAAAAAATAAAATAAACACAAAATTAAATAAAAATAAAACTCAACTAAAAATAAACTAAACTTAGAAATATGCTAAAATAAAACCTAAACTAAAATAAATAAACTAAGCTAAATAAAAAAAAAACCTAATAAAATAAAAAATGAAATAAACTCAAATAAATAAAATAACTAAATAAACCTAAACCTACGGGGTTTGGTTAATTTAAAAAAAACCCCAAACCATAAATCAAAATCCCAAACCATAAACCCTACTCTAAAATTAATCCTAAACCCTAAACCCTGAACCTGACCCTAAACCTAAGCCATAAAGCATAAACACTAAAAAAGCCACTAAACCCTAAAATCCTGACCACGACCTAAACCACAACACTAAAACCACAACCTTAAATCCTAAACCCTAAACCTAAACCTTAAAACCTATAACCCTCAACCTTAAACCTACAAAACCCAAACCTAAAGCATAAACCTTAAAATCCTAAACCTTAAAACCTAAAATCTAACCAAACTCTAAACCCCAAACCCTAAACCTAATCTTAAATTAATTAAATAAATTGAAAATTAAACCTAAAAATTGAAACCTAAACCAAAACCCCAAGAATGGGCAGAACCTGGATGGCAAGAACATCATCGCCAACCAGGCTTAATCTAGATCTAGCGGCGGAGGCGAAGGTTATGGTGGTGGTTATCTCAGTGGTGGGGGATCTGGAGTTGCTGGTGGATATGGAGGTGGTGATCGGAGTAGTGGTGGCTAAGGAGGCAAGAGGAGCGATGGTGATTACAGCCGTGGTGGTGGCGGAGGGAGAGAGCGATATGATGGTGGATCCATGTCGAGAGCATGGGTGATTCGATGGGAACTAGAAGCGAAGAAAATTAGTCGATCTACTTCTTATGGGGCTGTGTCTTTATAGTAGAGATGGTTATACTTATCTAGGGATTTTGATTTGCTCTATGGCTCCTCATTTTTGATCTATGTCATCACTTATGTCTGAAAAAACTTGGGGTGCTACATGGTTGGCAGAAGAAATATTGAATATGAATTTGTTAAAAAAAACATTAAACCCAAAACTAAAATTAAAACCCAAAACCTAAAACTTAAACCCTAAACCATAAACCCTAAACCCTAAATCCTAAACCCTAAACTCACCCTAAACCCTAAACCCTAAACCCTAAAAAGATAAAAACCTAAACCTAAACTAAATAAAATGTAAAAATAAAATAAATAAAAAAATCCTAAACCAAAATAAAATAAAAAAATAAAATAAATAGAAACATAAACTAAAACCTAAACCTAAACCAAAATAAAAAAAATAAAAATAAAAAAACTAAAATAAAATAAATAAATATCTAAACTAAACTAAAAATAAAATCTAAATAAAATAAAACTAAACATAAAATAAAATTAAAATAAACATAAAATAAAATAAAATAAAATAAAACTAAATAAAATCCTAAAACTATAAAACAAACCTAAAATAAATAAAAAATAAAACTAAACTATGAACTAAAAAAATAAACAAAATAAATATAAGAATAAACAAAATAAAATAAAGCTAAAACTAAATAAAAAAAAAGCCTAAACATAAAATAAACTAAAACTAAATCTAAACCTAAACGAAAAAAATAAAATAAACTAAAAATAAACCTAAACCTAAACTAAAAAATAAAACATAAAATTAACATAAAATAAGTTAGCTTAAAGCAAACCTAAAAAAATTAAAATAAGAACCTAAACTAAAATAAAAAAAATGAAAATAAAACCTAAACCTAAAAATGATTTAAAATAAAACTCAAAAAATAAACCTAAACATAAAATAAATTAAAATAAATAAACTAATCTAAAATAAAATAATAAAATAAAGATAAATAAAAAAAATTAATAACTATGACCCTAAAGGCCTAAACCCTAAATAGGCATTAAAGCTGACACAGTTCTAGGCCCAACCTGCAAATACCAACGTCACTAAACCCTAACAGGTGTTAAAGACCATTGACAGCCAGGCTAAGGCTTGGACCTCCTAAACCCTGGAGTCTGGCTATGGAGTTCTAGGTGTGGAGTTCTCCTGACCTGAGCCCTGTGCTGACTGCAGGCCACCTGAGCCACTAAACAAGATCCTAGCCCCAGACCTACCCAAAGACCCTATTTTACCCTACCTTAGGCACATCTAACCAGGCCCTGACCAAAATAAGATAAACCGGGTTTGCTTGATTTAAAAATAAACCTAAACTAAGGCACGGACAGAGCCTAAAGAAAACACTGGGCTAAACCCCATGCCCTGCTCTGATGATGGGCCTTTGCCCTGCCCTGGGCCTAAACCCTAGGCAGGAGCTTGGGACCTACTAGGCCCTTAGCCACTGGACCACTGAGGATACTGGCTATAAAGCTGAGCATTGGACCACTAGGCTGGCGTTGACCATGGGCCCCTAAGACCTGACCACTCCATGAGCCAAGACCCTGGGCCTAAATCCTGACCCCAGGCCACTAAAACCTAAACTAAACTAAATAAATTTAAAATAAAATAAATAAATAGCATGACCTAAATAAAATAAAATAAAACCTAAATCTAAAGCCTGAGATATATCTTAAGATAAAAAATGAAAATAAACAAAATAAAATAAAGAATAACATAAACAAACCTAAAAAAATAAAATAAACCTAACAATAAAATCTTAATAAAATAAAAACTAAAATGTAAAATAAAAATCAATTAAACCTAAATTAAAATAAAATAAAACTAAATAAAATGTAAACCTAAAATAAACCTAAAAATAAATAAAGAAAAACCTAAACCCTAAACTTAAAAAAAACTAAACTTAAAATAAGAAATAAAATAAACCTAAACCTAAACTTAAATATAAACCTAAGCCTTAACCTAAAATGATTAAACCTAAAAACCTAAGCTAAATAAAATAATATAACTAAAATAAACCTAAATCTACTAAAAATTAAATAAAATCATAAATAAAATTAAAATAAATAAACTAAAATTAAATAAAATCATAAAGATAAACCTAAACTTAAAAAATAAACCTAAAATAAAAAATAAACTATTTAGTAAATAAACCCTAAAATAAATAAACTAAATAAATGGGATTAAAATAAAATAAACTATAAAATAGAAAAAAATACTAATTAGGCCCTGGGCCTAAACCTAAACCTAAACTTTAAACCCTAAGGACCCTGGGCCATGAGCCTAAACCTAAAGACCCTGGGCAGGCCCTGACCTTGTTCACAGGCCCTGATCCCTAAAGCCATAAGGCTGGAGTGGCAGCTGATCCTAAACCCTGGCCGGGTGAGGCGTGACCCTGGGCCCTAAAGGCTGAATTAACAAACCATAATGTAGGCCGAGTGACAGCCAGGCCCTGGGTTGACACTGGATCATAAACCTAAAAGATCTGAGCCACAGGCCTGGGCCCAGGCCCTGAGCCTGGCCCTAAATCCTGCCCTGACACTTAGGCTAAATGGCTTACTGGGGTTTGCTTGATTGGAAACCCTACCCTGACTAACCTAAAGATAAAAGGCCTTGACCCAAAGGCAGCCTCATAAAAGGCTCTAACCCTCGGCCCTGAGTTAAAGGCACGGACCCTAAACATGAGCCTGAAAACAAACCTACAACCCTAGGCCTTAGGCCCTAAACCCTAAATCTTGGAATGCTAGCCCAAAGACTCTAAACCCTGAGCCACAAACTGAAACCCTGGATCCACAAACAGACAGGGACTACTAAACCCAGGCAAAACCAAACCAAAACCTAAACCAAACTAAATAAAACTTAAAAATAAAATAAATAAAATGCTTAAACCTAAATAAAATAAAGAAATAAAATAAAATAAAACCTAAACCTAAAAAAAAATAAATGTATAAAATAAAAAATAACTAAAATAAAATAAACAAAATGAAATCTAAACTAAAAAAAATAAACCTAAGAAAACCAATAAAATGAAAATAAATGTAAAATAAAATAAAAGAAACCTAAAATAAAATAAAATAAAATGAAATAACAACCTAAACCTCAAAATAAACTATAATTAAACCTTAAAATAAAAATTAAAACCTACCTTAAACTAAAAAAACTTAAGCGTAAAATTAAAATAAAATAATCCTAAACCTAAAAAAGTAAACTAAAATAAACTAAACTAAAATAAATAAAACCTAAACCTAAAATAAACTAAAACTAAACCTAAACTGAATAAAATAAAATAAACTAAAATAAACCTAAACCTAAGCTAAAAATAAAACTTAAAAATAAACCTAAATTAAAACCTAGAACCTAAACCTAAAATTTAAATAAAATGTAAACCTAAAACCTAAAATAAAAATAAAATATAAACCTAAAAAACTAAAATAAGATTAAAACTCAGTTAAAAATAAACCTAAATAAAAAAAGTTAGCTAAAATAAAAAACATAAACTAACAAACCTAAAAAACTAAACTAAATATAAATAACAAATAAACATAAATAAAATAAAAAACTAAATAAGCTAAATAATCCTAAACTGTCACTTTGCTTAATTTTTTTTAAAAGGCAAACTCCTAAAGCCCCTAAACCCTAAACCCTTAACCCACACCTAAACCTGCACCCTAAACCTTAAACCCTAATCCTTGAAAAAACCTTCCCTAAACCCTAAATCCTAAACCTTAATCCTACCCAGAGACCTAAAAGCATAAACCTTAAAATGATAAACCACTAAATCATAAACCTACACCCAAAACCTAAATCCTAATCCTTAAACCCAATCCTAAACCTAAACCCTAAACCCCAAACCTTAAACCTAAACCTAAAGAACTAAATAAATTAAAAAATAAACCTAAACTTAAACCTTAAGAGTGGGGAGAACTTTGATGGCAAGAACATCTTCGTCAAACTGGCTCAATCTAGATCTAGCGAAGGAGGCAAAGGTGGAGGTGGTAATTATCATAGTGGTGGAGGGGGAATTGGAGGTTCTACTGGATATGGAGGTGCTACTCGGAGTAGTGGTGGTTATGGAGGTGGTAGGAACGATGGAGATCGGGGATATGTTGGTGGATCCCGCTACTCGAGAGGCCAGGGTGGTTTTGATGGGAATTGGAGAAAATGAAGAACAACCGATATGATCTACTGCTTATGGAACTGTGTATTTATAGTAACAACAACTCTAGTTATCTAGGGTCATTGACTTCCTCTATTCATTTTTTATCTATGTCATCACATGTGTCTTAGAGAACTTGGTTAATTGCTTAGTTTATGAAATTGAAAAGAAGAAATGTTGAATCTGAATTTATTCTCTATTTAAAAAAAACCAAAAAACCATAACCCTAAATTAAAACTTGAACCCTAGACTTAAAACTTAAACCCTACACCTAAACCCTAAACCCAAAACCAAACTCTACAAACCCTAAACCCAAAACCACAAATCCAAAACCTAAACCCTAAACCTACACAAAACATTAAACCTAAACCCTCAACTAACCGTGATTTCTAAACTCTAAACCTAAAAGCTAAAGCTAAACTAAAATAAAATGAAAAATAAAATAAATAAAATAACCTAAACTAAGATAAAGATAAAATAAAATAAAAATAAAAGTAAACTAAAACCTAAACCAAAATATAAAACTAAACTTAAACCTAAAATAAACTAAAATAAAGATAAAACTAAAATAAAATAAAATAAATTCAAACCTAAACTAAAGGTAAAAAATAAAACCTAAATAAAATAAAAGCTAAACCTAAAATAAAATAAAATAAAATGAAAATAAAACAAAATAAAACATAAACCTAAAAATACATAAAATAAAACTTAAACCCTAAACTTAAAATATACTAAACCTAAACTTACCAACCACAAATATAACAAGAATATACTAAAATAAACCTACATAAACTAATAAAATAAAACCTAAAAATGGACCTAAAATAAAACCTAAAGCCTAAACCTAAAAAATTAAATAAAAACTGAAAATAAAAAAATAAAACCTAAACTTAAAAAATAAAATGAAAATAAATCCAAACTAAAAAATAAACCTAAATCTAAAGAACTGACAGAAAATAAAATAAAATAAAATCTAAAATAAATTAAATAATCCTAAAATAATTATGTGACTAAGAAATAATAAAAAATAAAATAAACTAAATAAACCTAACTACTGCTTTATTTAATTTTTAAAAAAATAAAACTAAAAAATTAAAATTTAAAAGAAAAAACCCTAACTCCACATGCACTAAACAGGCACTACCACACCTAAACCCTAATCCTAAATCTTGGGACCACTAAACCCTAAACCACTATACTGGCCTAAACCCTAAACCCTAAACCCCAAAACCTAAACCCTAAACCCTAAACCCAAAACCTCAAACTAATCCTAAAATAAAATAAATAAAAGAGCTTCAAATAAAATAAAAAATAAAATAAAATAAAAACTTAAACTAATACCTAAACCAAAACCAAAACTTAAATCTAAATCTAAATGTAAAAACAAAATAAAATAAAAAAATAAAAATGGATGTAGAATAAAATAAATAAAATGTAAACCAAACTAAAAAAGTAAAATAAACCTAAAAATAAAAAATTTAAATAAAATAAAAACTAAACGTAAAATAAAAATAAAATAAACCTAAAATAAAATAAAATAAAAACTAAATAAAAATCTAAACCTAAAAATGAATAAAAAAAACCTAAACCTACAATAAACAAAATAAAATAAACCTAAACCTAAGTTAAAATAAACAAAATTAAAATAAATAAATCCTAAACATAAACCTAAAATAAACTAAACCTAAACCCTAAATTAAATAAAATAAAATAAACTAAAAACCTAAACGTAAACTAAAGAAAACCTAAAATAAAAAAACTTAAAACATAATCCTAACAAAATAAGCTAAACCTAAACCTAAAAAATAAAAAAAACCTAAAACCAAAAATAAAATAAAATAAACTAAACTAAAAATAAACATAAACTAAACCTAAACCTAAAAATAAACTAAAATAAAAAAAGCTAAACTAAAATAAATAAATAAACTAAATAAAAAATAAAAATAAATAAATAAAATAAAAAAAATAAAATAAAGTAAAATAAATTAAAATAAACAAATAAAACAAAATAAACCTAAACATACTGGTTTGCTTAATTTTTTAAACCCTAAACTAAACCCTAAACCCTAAAACTAACCTAAACACTGAACCCTAATCACAAAAAATAAAGACTAAACTCCACAAACCACACTGACCCTAAAATAACCCTAAAAACTAAACCTAAAATCCCAAAGCCTAAACTAAACCCTAAACCTACAAGAAAACTTAAACACTAAACTTAAACTAAATAAAAACCTAATAATTAGATAAATAAAATAAACTTAAACATAATGAAATAAAATAAAATAAAAAAAAAAACTAAATATAATAAATAAATAAACTAAACTAAAAATAAAGTAAACTAAGAATAAAACCTAAAATATAAAAATAAAATAATAAAATAAAATAAAATAAACTAAATAAAATCTAAACCTAAGAAATAAACTTAAAAATTAAACTTAAAATATATATATAATTAAACCAAAACTAAATTAAAAACCTAAACCAAAAATAAAAATAAAATAAACCTAAAATTAAACTAAAATAAATGAAACCTAAACCTAAACTAAAATAAACTAAACCTAAACCTAAAATAAATAAAATAAAATAAACTAAAAATGAACCATACTAAACTAAATATAAAACTTAAAATAAACCTAAAATAAGACCTAAAACCTAAACCTAAAAATAAAAATAAAAATGTAAATAAACCTAAAATAAAATTAAACCTAAAATAAAAAATTAAATAAAATAAAACTCAACTAAAATAAACCTAAACTTAAGAAATATACTAAAATAAAACCTAAACTAAAATAAATAAGCTAAATAAAATAAAAAATAAAACTAATAAAATAAAAATGAAATAAACTCAAATAAATATAAAATAACTAAATAAACTAAACCTGGGTTTGGTTAATTTAAAAAAACCCCAAAACCATAAAATCAAAATCCCAAACCATAAACCCTAAACTCACAAAAATTAATCCTAAATAAAATAAACCTAGACCCTAAACCTCCATAAGCCATAAAACCTAAACTAAACCACAAACCACAAATCCCAAAATAAACTAAAACCCTAAACACTAACCTTAAACAAACCCAAAACCCTAAACCTAAAAAAAATAACCTCATAAAACCACAAACCTTAAACCCAAAGCATAAAATAAACCTTAAAACCTAAAATCTAACCATAAACTCTAAAACCCTAAACTAATCTTAAATTAATATTAAAAATTAAATAAAATCTAAACCTAAACCAAAACCCCAAGAATACAAACGGATGGCGAGAACATCACCAAAATAGATCTAAGGTTATATGGTGGTTATCTCAGTGGTGGTGGGGATGCAGGTCTTGGTGATATGGAGGTGGTGTGAGTAGTGGTGGCTGCGAGAGAGTGATGGAGATTATAGTGGTGGTGGGAGGAGAGAAGCGATATGATGGTGGATCCTAAGAGCATGGGAGGTTAGATGGGAACTAGAGAAACTAAAGAAAACGATCGATCTACTTCTTATGGGGTTGTGTCTTTATAGTAGAGATGGTTATACTTATCTAGGATTTTGATTTGCTCTATGGCTCCTCATTTTGATCTATGTCATAAACATAGAAAAAACTTGGGGTGCTACATGGTTGATGAAATCGAAAAGAAGAAATATTGAATATGAATTTGTTCTCTATTAAAAAAACATTAAACCCTAAACTAAAACTAAAACCCAAAACCTAAAACTTAAACCCTAAACCATAAACCTAAACCCACAAATCCCTAAACCACCACAAACCCAAAAAAAAAAGATAAAACTAAACCTAAACTAAATAAAATGTAAAATAAAATAAATAAAAAACCTAAACCAAAATAAAATAAAAAAATAAAATAAATAACATAAACTAAAACCTAAACTAAACCAAAAAATAAAAAAATAAAATAAAAACTAAACTAAAATAAAATAAATAAATATCTAACTAAACTAAAAATAAAAAATCTAAATAAAATAAAACTAAACATAAAATAAAATTAAAATAAACATAAAATAAAATAAAATAAAATAAAAAAAAACTAAATAAACCTAATAAAACAAACCTAAAAATAAATAAAATAAAACTAAACTAAACTAAAAAAAATAAACAAAAAATAAATATGAAATAAACAAAATAAAATAAAGCTAAAACTAAATAAAAAAAAAGCCTAAACATAAAATAAACTAAAACTAAATCTAAACCTAAAAAATAAAATAAACTAAAATAAACCTAAACTAAACTAAAAATAAAACATAAAATTAACATAAAATAATATAAAAAACCTAAAATTAAAATAACCTAAACTAAAATAAAAATAAAATAAAACCTAAACCTAAAAATGGTTAAAATAAACTAATAAATAAACTAAACTTAAAAATAAATTAAAATAAATAAATAATCTAAAATAAAATAATATGATAAATAAAATTCTAAATAACTATAAATCTAATTTGGTTTGATTTAAAACTAAACTAAATCTTAAACTCTACCCAAAACCTCCTACCACACCCAACCAAAACCATAACCCTAGCTAAATCTAAACACTTTACCACTGCACTGACCTACCCTCCTAAATAACCCAAAAACCTTAACCACTAAACCTAAAGCCAAAATCTAAACTAAACTAGGTTAATCTAAAAATAAGATAAATGAAATACTAAATAAAAATATGATAAAAATAAAATAAAATAAAAAACCTAAACCTAAAAAAATAAAACTAAAATAAAATAAATAAAAAACCTAAACAAAATTAAAAATAAATTAAGAATAATAAACATAAAATAAAATAAATAAATAAAATAATAATAAAATAAATAAAATAAATAAAATAAAATAAAATAAAATAAAATAAAAATAAACCTAAAAAATAAACCTAAAAAATAAATTTTAAAAACTAAACCTAACTAAAAAAAACCTAAACATAAATAAAAGTAAAATAAACAAAATAAATAAACTTAAACCTAAACATATAAACTAAATAAATAAAATAAACCTAAAAAATAAAAAAATAAAATAAGAAAAAAATAAAATAAACTTAAACTAAACTAAAATAAACTAACTATAAATAAATAAAAACCTAAACCCCAAACCCTAAACCTAAACTAAATAACCCTAATCACTACCCTAAAAAGCTAAAAAAAAACCTAAACTAAATAAAACCAAAAAAAAATAAAATAAATAAATAAATAAACTTAAACAAAAATAAAATAAAATAAAATAAAATAAAATAAAAATCATAAACTAGAACCAAAACCTAATCCTAATCCAAGAAAGAAAATAAAATAAAAAAATAAAATAAAAAAACTAAAGAAAGATAAAATAAATAAAAACCTAAACTAAACTAAAAATAAATAAAAAACCTAAATAAATAAAAAACTTAAGCAAAAATAAAAATAAAATTAAGCTAAAAAAATAAAATAAAAACTAAATAAAAACCTAAACCAAAGAAATAAACTTAAAAATAAAATTTAAAAATAAATAAAATAAAACCTAAAACTAAACTAAAAAACACTAAATGTAAAATAAAAGTAAAATAAACAAAATAAAATAAATCTGAACAAAAATAAATAAAACCTAAACCTAAACATAAAATAAACTAAACCTAATGATGAACCAAAACTAAATAAAATAAAATAAACTAAAAATTAACCTAAACATAAACTAAAAAATAAAACCTAAAAAAAAACTTTAAATAATACCTAAAACCTAAACCTAAAAAATAAAATAAAAGCTTAAACCTAAAACCCAAAAATAGAAAATAAAAATTAACCTAAAAATTAAATAAAAATAAAACTCAAACTAAAATAAAATCTAATTTAAAATAAATATATCTAAAATAAATAAAACTAAATGAAAATAAAAAAAATAAACATAAATAAAAAATAAAAAAAATAAAAAAAAAACTAAAATAAATAAAATAAACTAAATAAACCTAAACTACCGTTTACTTAATTTAAAAAAAACCTAAATAAATAGTAAACTCTAAACCCTAAACCTAAACCACAAACTAACCAAAACATTAAACCCTAAAGCCTTAAAACAAAACCCTAAACCTAAACCCTAAATCCTAAACCCTAAAACCCTAAACCCTAAAACCTTAAACCCTAAAAACCTAAAAACCTAATCCTAACCTAAATAAAACCTAATAGTAAAATAAATGAAAATACTTAAATCTTTGTGGAGGTTTGATATCTAGAGGTCTTGAGGATATGGAGGTGGTAGAGCGTGGTGGTTATGGAGGTGGGAGGGAGATGGAGGTTACAACCATGGAGGTGGCGGGGGAGAGAAACGGATATGATGGATCCACACTGCTCAAAGAGGGTGGTTATGGGAACTGAAGAAACTAAGAATGTTGACTGATTACTTATGGAATATTCTTAGAGAGATTCTACTTATCTATGGATTTTGATTTGCTTTATGGTTGCTCATTTTTTATCTATGTCCTTGCCTGTGTCTTAGAAAACTTAGGGTTCTACTTGGATGATGAAATTGAAAAGAAGAAATGTTGAATATGAATTTGTTCTCTGTTAAAAAAAACCATAAACCCTAAAACTTAAACCTAAACCTAAAACTAAACCTAAACTCTAAACACTAAACCTTAAATCCCAAACCAAACCACAAACCCTAAACTCAAACCTAAATCTTAAAAAAAATAAAAACCAAAACTAAATAGATTCTAAAAATAAAATAAAATAAAAATAAAATAAAATAAAAACATAAACTAAAACCTAAACCTAAACCTAAACCAAAAGAAATAAAATAATAATAAAACTAAACATAAAAAAAATAAAGTTAAACTAAACTATAATAAAAAACTTAAATAAAATAAAACTAAACCTAAAATAAATTAAAATAAAATATAAACTAAATATAATCCTAAACCTAAAAATAAAACCTAAAATAAATAAAAAAATAAAACTAAAACCTAAACTAAAAAAAACTAAATCTAAAAAAAAATAAAATTAAACCTAAACCTAAACTAAAATAAAACCAAATAAAATAAAATAAAACCTAAACTTAAATAAAAAAAAACCTAAACCTAAACTAAATAAAATAATAATCTAAAAAATAAACCAAACCTAAACTAAAAAATAAAACCAAAAAATAAACCTAAAATAAAACCAAAACCTAAACTTAAAATAATAAAATAAAAATCTAAACTAAACTAAAAAATAAAAAAAAAAAAAAACTAATCCTAAAATGAAAAAAACTCAACTAAAAATAAACTAAACATAAAAATAAACTATAATAAAAAATAAACTAAAATAAATAAACCAATAAAAACTAAACTAAATAAAATAAAAATAAACCTAAATAAAATAAATAATAAAATAAACTCAAATAAAAATAAACTATAAACCTAAAACCTGGGTTTACTTAATTAAAATCTAAAATCCTAAACCCTAAGCCTAAAACTAAACTGAACCTACTAGGCCACTAAATACTAAACCACACTAAAACCCTGACCCAAACCCTACCTAAACCCTAAAACTAAACCCAAACCGACCTATAACAACCTAAAAAACCCTAAACTCTAAACCTAAACCCCAAAATAAATAAACTTTAAACCCCAAATATGTATACCCAAACTAAAGTAATAAACCCAACTAACCAAACTTAACTAATACAAATATAAGAATGGGGAACCTTGTAGCATCACCATCAACTAGGTTATAGTACCTTACAAGATGCTTTAAAATGTTTTAGTATATTATGGTATTATGCATAGTCTATATTAATATAAATCATAAAAATATTGATATAATAAATCGATGATGAAATTTCTTAAATTTGAAGTGAATTAGGTTGTACTACCAAGGTGTGCTACTCATACTTGTAGTCTAAAAGTAAGATTTTATCTTCAAAATAATATTATTTTTTTGTAGCATAGTATAGCATCATATATCATAATATATTGTTCTACACATTTTAAATTCTTTTAGTTTTTTATAATCATGCAATCGAGCCTATTTTATAAAATGTTGATTTAGACTATAAAATGGTGGAATTTGGACAAATTCATAATAGCTAAGCATGGAATCATAATATATTATTTCAATTTAAAATATGTAAGTGATGACTCAAATATATAGTTTTTATTGTAGACTAATTTTATGATTTTTATCTTAAGCAATCCCTTGTGATGTGATATCCAATATAACATAATAAAATATGTTATATTGTATTATAATATAGGATGCCATAACATAGTATAGCATCATGCATTATAACATACTATTGTGATATACTACTTATTGTTTATCATATTTTAGTTTATTATAGTATGATGTAGTAGAGTTTTTTAGGTATAATTCATAAAATATTGATTTATACATTGAGATGATATTTGGCCAAACTTAAGGTAAGATTGAAACATCATTTGGGATGACATAATGTAGCATCATGCATTATAACATACTATTGTGTATTACTACTTATTGTTTAGCATATTTTAGTTTATTATATAGCATGATGTAGTAGAGTTTATGCTATAATTCATAAAAATACTGATTTATACAGAGATGATGGGATTTGGCCAATATAAGCTTTAGGAACATCATTAGGTTGCTATGTGTCATTTAATCAAAAGAATGGAATTTTGCATCCAAAATAAATGTACATTTATAAATTTTATAAAATTTTGCTTAAAGTGATTCATTTTAAGGTGTAATGTAAGATAATATATTATATGAAAGCATATTAAATTATAATGTACACAACAATATAACTTCACATATATATGAATGTGGTGGCCACTTATTAAATGTTATTGGACGTTTTAGTAAAACATTTTCATAATATATTGGGCCAAAACTCACAAAAATGTTAATTTGAATGTTAAGATGGAAGAATTTAGCCAAATACATGGCACACCAAGCAACACCAAAATTATGCTATTTTGTACCATTTCTAATAGAAAAATATTAATTTTACATCCAAAATGAACATTATTTATATTTTGAGAAAATTTTTTTATTTGTTCTCTTTAAGTGATTATAATGAGGTGTAATGTTAGATAATATATTATATTATAGAAATTATAATATAACATCATATTATAATATAATATAGTGTGTTAATTCACCTATAATATTTAACATGATATTGTATAGTTAGTTTGAGCTTGCACCATCACAAATCATAAAATGTTAATTACAATGTTAAGATTATGTAATTTGAAAGAATACATTGTTAGGCTTTTGATTGAAGTATTAAAGGTACACATAAGAGAAGAAATAAGATTTGCTGAGAATTACATGTCAAGGACATGGAGGGAGATCTGGTAGGGGATCACACATGCATTGGACATGACATGTGAGGGGTCTTTATCGAGGGCATAGAAGAAGAAAATCTACTACGGAGAAGGTTTGAATTTGATTTTATTATATGATTTGTGAAAAGAAGGCTCACTGGGGATAAGAATCTATAATCCTCTAAGGATGAAGATAGTATTGACTTTAAATTTTTTTATTTTAATTGAAGTGGAGGCATATCTGCTAGAGATATGGGCTTGAGTCTCTTGGGGATCAGGTATATGAACCTTCCACTAGGGAAGGAGGTTTGGGCTATCCACTTGGGATTAAGATTTGAGTTTGATTTCATAGATTTGTTTGGGTATGTATCTGCTAGGGATAGGAGTTTTGTTGGATTTATTTGATTTAGACTCTATGGGGAGTTGGTTTGGCTCCATAGAGGTTGGTTTTTTGATTTATTTGCTTGACTTGTTTATATATGATTTGCTCCATTGAAAAATTGTATGATATTCAGAAAATCATATTGTTTAATTTCATCCGAGTTGTGTATAAACCTAGTTGGTGTGCGATGGACTCAGAAGGGAATATGTCGACCTACCTGGTTTACAAATCAAAGGGATAGTCTATTGTGTAGGGTAGATCTAGCCAACCTAAGGGTTTCTTTGGTTGCTATGCTAGGAAGAAGGCATAGTAGACTTACATCTTCTAAAGTGATCAACTGGTGGTGTTGGATGCACAACAAATCAACGACCTAGTGACTATATGCGCTGGAACTTATGTTAACTCAAAGTAGTCGATTAATTTTATCTTAATTTTATGTTATTTGATATGGTTTGTTTGGTCTAGTTTGATTTCAAATTTAGGGCATATCTGCTGAAGATGTGAGCTTGGTCAAATTTGATAGATTTAATTTTTTGGTCATGTAATGTCGATGGACCCATTGAGGGATATATCGAACTTACTATCTTAGCTTTACAAATCCAAAGGGATAGTCTCGCCCAGGGTAGAGCTAACAACATAAGGGTTGCCTTTTGGTGCTGTATGAAGAAGAAGGTGTAGACTTACATTTTCTAAATTACAACAACGGGGTGACCTGTTGGTAGCATAATAAATCGACTTAGGGGTGAGTGTGGATGCCATTGGGGACTTATATCAACTCAAAAGTTGTAAGATGATTCTATAGGAGTTTTGATACCTAAAGATAGGATATCTTGGGAAAATCTATGGTCCCTAATCCAATTGAATGTATATTTTGTATATATGGACTCTTTTTGTGGACCCGAAGGGGATATGTTGGCCTTGACTTGTCTTAGATTTATTGGACCAAGGAGAATCGCACATCACAAAGATTCTCCAACCATAGGGTGGATACAATGAAAGGAACTGTCCAATCGGTAACCCTAATAGTGTCTAAATGGGGTCACAAAGGACATGATCCAAATATAGTGCCCAGGTCTTCTTGATTATCACGAGCCTAAAGAAAGCCTACAGTGTATGCCTCCAACCAGCAAACTTACATCTTCCATGAGTGGTGTATCCTTGGTGAGAACCAATCAACCTAAGGTGTATCCATCAAGCATAGTGAAAACCAACCAACTTAAGGTGCACGTGAGTGCAATGATTAGAAAATAAAGCATGTAGGCTTACAACTTTCCAAGGTGATTGGGATAGTTCATTGGAGGGCAGATGCTATCTCCTAGAACAACTAAGGTGGTAGCCCAGGAAGGACTTGACAGTGAAGCAATGAGGGAAGAACTAGGTACATATCTAAACCTTAAATATACTCAAGTGTGCATGAAGGCTAATCCAAGAAAGAAAGTGTAGCGGACTCACATCTTAAATGAAGCCAACATGAGGTAGCTTACCATGCATAAGGCCTACCAAACTAACAAGGCTCATTGGTGTGCTGGCCAAGTAAGGAAGGGTAGTGTAGCAGTTACCTTCAAAGAAGACCCAGGTGACACACTAGTAGGGTAGCATGTCACGACCTAGAGACTACTAAGTGAGTGCCACTAAGGCGTTATCTCAACTTCGAGTAGCAGAAAAAAGATATGTTATTTTATATGTTTATATGGTTTGTGTTTTTTTGTTGTGTCGATGAAGGATATGATGATGCGGTTCGTTACACCTACCTAAACACATCATGGTGGATTCAAAATAAGAATACTTTCAACATGGAAGAGATCAATTGAAATGGAATTTCTATTGTTGATAATTATTTTAAAACATGATTTATAATATCTCTTTAAGTAGAGCCCATTGATTAGAAGAATTGGGAACTCTCCCTTATGATTAATAAGCTGATAAGATCCTCCTTGGTAGGCCTTCTCTATGGCAAAAGGGCCTTCCCAAGTGGGTTCAAACTAGCCTCCCATCTTACGATGGGAAATAATCGGTCTCCTTAGAACTAAAATAAGCTCTCCTACTTGAAAAGCCCTAGGATGTACCAACTTGTTGTGAGTTTGAATCATTTTAACTTTGCACTCAGGTTTTGACATGCGTAGTCTCTCCTCCAAACTTTTGAGCTCTTCAACTTGGCATTCGCATTGTGATCTTGCTACACATAACTATCCTTAGTGATGGGAGTTGGACTTCTAATGGTAGAATGGCTACGGACCCATATACTAAGGAGAAAGGTATATTGAGTTTGAGTTCTATATGTGTGCGGTAGGCCAAGACTTCAACTACTCATGCCATTATGCTTATGTGTCGAGTGTCTTCTTTAGTATTTAGATGAGAGTTTTGTTGATGGCTTACTAAGCTATTTTCCATTGGGTAGTTGATGGTAGAATATCTCCAATCTATGGTGTGTCTGGCAAGTTGTTGATCTTGCTCTTGGATGTAGTACCATTATTAGATATAATTCATTTTGGCACTCAACATATATACGATATGGTTCCTAAAATTGGAGCATATCTTTGAAACTATGGTTTTCTAAGTGAAATCACCTTTGCCCATTTGGAAAAGTAGTAGTAGTAAGTAGCTAAGATGAACCGATGACCCTTGGAAGAAGGAGGATCAATCAGACCCACTATGTCGGTACCCAACACTTGAATGGCCATGAGGCTAATGTAAGATGTAGAATGTTGGGTGGTTGGTGTAGGACTACACCGTGTATTTGACATTGGTGGCATCACCTAGTCGTATCCATGCAATCTTTGATCATCGATGGCCAGTAGTATCTAATCTATTGATCTTGGCTTTCATCTTCAGACCAGATTGGTTGGCTCCACATAATCCTGATTGTACCTCGGTCATGATCTTATGGGCTTTGTGCTTATCTAAATAATGTAACCACATATGATCGAAATACCCCCGGTATAAGACACCATCCACAAGAGTGTAGGAAAGAACTCTCTACTTCATTTGATGGTCTTGAGACTTCTCTTGAGGTAGTTTGCCTTTATTTATGTAATCCATGATTGGTTTTCTCCAAATTAACTCTTCATCTTTCTTGGCAATGGCAACCCTAAGTACATTTTGATGAGTGCAATATTAATAAAGGATAAGACTTGTCTATTTTGGACCTTTATTGATATGGACTCATACTTAGGACATGCCAACTTCTTGGCAAGCTTAGGAAAAGCATATGCTATGATGTTCTCTCCTTGAAGAATCCTATAAATGGTAACCTCTGGGATTTAGGCTAATAACTCCATGGCGTACTTATGGTAGTGATAGAGCTTCGACTTTATAACCTTAAAGGACCCAGTGATTTGGTTGATAACTAGGTGAGAATCCCCAAAGATGTTGAAGTTTTGGTTGCTTAGCATGCTAACTCGGACGACAATTAGAGCCTGCTTTTTTATTGTGCAAGGATTGAGATGATTTGAGAATGTCATCACATATGAGTATAAGTTAAGAACTATTCCCTTTCCTTTCGGAATAGTAGATGGTTCTTCTCCTCTTTGAGAGGAAGCTGCACCATCAAAGTACATCTCCCAGTGGTGAATGATAGTATCCCCTAAGTTCATGATTTGTTCATCGGGGAGATCATCACTAAGTGGAAAGTCAATGAAAAGTGGGTGTGTTGCTAGAAATCCATGCGCTTGTCCAACACCACCGAGGAGAATACGAAGATAATACCATGTTGATTGATCCTAGAGATTAAATTCATTTTATGAGAAAGTGTTGTAGCTTTTGAGATGAAAAGACTAAAGCTAGACAATACATCTTAATGGGTGGATAATTAGTTTCAGTAGAGATTAGACGATGGCTGAGGTAGTAGAGTGTGTTTTCCTTTCCTTCATCATTAACTTGGCCAACAAAGCACCAAGGGAGTCATCTAACATAGCAGTGTAAAGTATGAGCTACTTGCCCAAGATAGGGGCTACTAGAACTGGTGGCGTCATCAAGTAATGCTTGATTTCTTCAAAGGCATGCTCACACTTATCATTCCAGTTGAACTTGGCATCCTTTTTGATAAGTGCTAGAATGGCTGACATCTTCCCAATAGGTATGATATAAAACATCTTAGATATGCCAACCACCCTTGGAATGATTTGAGTTGAGTTAATCTTTTAGGGGGTGGAATTTCTAATATCTCCTGGATCTTCTCCGGATGATTTCAATTCCCTAATGTTAGATAACAAACCCAAGGAATTTCCCTAAAGCCACTCTGAATGCACACTTTAGGGGGTTCATTTTGAGGTTAAATTATCTTAACTATTCAAAAACTACACTCAAGTCAAAAAGATGGTCTTCCTTTTCTCTACTTTTGACCACGAGATCATCGACATAGCACTTGACTTAATGATGAATGAGTTCATCGAAGATTCGAGTCATAGCCCATTGGTATGTAGCACTGACATTTTTAAGGCTAAAAGGCATGACCTTATAGCAAAAGACTATGATCGTGGTTCTAAAAGCAGTGTTTCTTTTATCTTCAAGGGCCATCTTTATTTGGTTATATCTAGATGAGACATCCATGAAAGAGTCTGCATGAGATGAGGCAATGCCCACCATCAGCTCCAGGATTGGTAGTGGAAATTCTTCTTTTGGACATGCCTTATTTAAATTCCTAAAATCAACGCATATGTGAATTTGGCCATTCTTTTCCTTAACTGGGATGCCGTTGGCTAACCAGGTAGGGTATTTTTCTTCCCGAATGAAGCCAACATAGATTTGTTTCTTTACTTTAGAAATAAACTATTATTTTATGTCTAATAGTATGTGTCTAGGAGCTTGCTTGATAGGGTTAGCAGTAGGCTCTATTGCAAGTTTATGGACTGCTACATCAGGAGCCAATGCTGGCATCTCTTCATAACTCAATGCAAAGTAGCCCTTAAACTCAGTCAATAGCCTCACTAAGTCATTGGTTTCAATTTCATTCAACAAAGAATTGATGTATATCGGTACTTGATAACTTCTTCAAATTTTGGCGGTGCATCTTTGACTTCAAAATAATCTAGATCATCTGAAGTTTCTAAGCACAGCTCCTCATATGAGTTAATGTGATTTAAAAATAACCTATCAAATTCCAAATGATTGGTGATGACTAAGCAGTAATCATCATCATTGATTGAACCCATAATCTGAAACCTAGTCTTAGTCTTGATTGAGAGCTTTTGCATTTTGTTCTTCCATATTCTTTTGAAGTAGTCAGACTTGTGCTTTGACCAAGTATGTGGGATAAACCCATTCTTTGCCAAATTATGAACACAAGGAAAGTACCAATCAAAAGATAATTCTATAAAATCTTTATATGAATCATCCTCAAGTTCTACGTCAACTTCTTGACTTGAGGATGATGCTCCCGAAAGAACCTCTGAGTCTTCACACCTATGGATAAATTAGGGGATTTCTTAACTACCAAACCCTCAATTTTTGAGAGGAAAGTGGGGTTAGAGCTAAGGTTCCCAACTGATGCCTAACTATTTCACATATAGACTTGGATACACTTATGCTTTGCTTTGGAGCTTCATCTTCATCGCTATCTGGCTCAAGTGTCACCTCTAAGGGAATCTACTATTGAAAAGAGATGGTTGGTGTGCTAATCATATAAGGCTCATCCTATAAACTAGATTTTAAGTCTATTTGGATAGTAGGTGTACTTCTTTATTGTTGGGACATATCTTTTATTTAGTTGCCAATAATGAGGTTGTACACCCCTGCCTCTGGGCGGCCTCTTCCCTTTGGAGTGGAGGTCATCTACCCATATGTTCGAATGGAGTAACAAACTGGTGGATTCTAATGTTAGGCTCCACTTCCTCCTCCAAGTCCATTTTCGCTCGCTTTTATTTTCATTTTCATTTTCTCTTTTCTTTTTTTTTCTTTTTTATTTTCTCTTTCTATTTCTTTTTTAATATTTTTCTATTTTTTAACTTTGGCCAAGTTCGTGAGAATAGACTTGTTAATTTTGAGGAGTAGTAAGCCACATTCTCATATATCGACCTGTGAACTAAATGGCTTGAGATGTCCTTTGACATAGTAGGCGATCCCACCTCTCACAAACTTCATACACTGATGTAGAGAGGATGGAACTATCTTGTTCACATGCATCCATTATCTCCCAAGCAAAGCGTTGAAAGATGTATCCGAGTCTATAATGTGAAACTTGGCTTCAGTCTGCTAATCATCTATCTCCAAGGGCAACACTATGAAGCCTAAGGCATGTTGACCTCACTTTTAGAGTGTGGATTCAATCTTCCCATCTTAGACTTAGGAGTCTTCTAGACACTAAGACTTCCCTAGTCATAGGACACTTCTAACAATTAGGTAAACACTTAACCTAAGCCTAAAAACTTAGAAGGGTTAACCATAGGATTAGGTTATGCCTTAGGGAATAGGATAATCCACCTACCCTACCCAAATCCAATCCATGTTCACCTTCTCAAACCTCAAGTTCAATTCAAACATCAAATTCAAATCCAAATCCAAATCCAAACACAAATTCCAAAACCAAATGATTGAAGCCCATGATCAAATCCAAACTTGAAACCCTTCCTAAGCCATATGACCTATCCCATGGACTTAGCCAAATCTTAATCCAAATCAATCCAAAATCAATTGATTTTCTCATAATAAATTTATATCTTCAATCATCTTCCTAAATATAAATCAAATCTACATTCAAATGATCAAAACTAAATCAAACTAAATCAAATTAAATTAAAACCCTTCCAAGCCATATGACCTATCCCATGGACTTAGCCACATCTTAATCCAAATCAAAATCAAACTCAATTGTTTTCTCACAAATCAATCATATTTTAAATCATCTTCACAAATTTAAATGAAATATACATTTAAATCATTAAAACTAAATCAAACTAAATCAAAATCCAAACCTAAGCCACATGACCCAACTTTATGGACTTAGCCAAATTCCTTTATTCCAAAATCTAGATTCAATTGATTTTCTCATGAATCAATCATTCCTTTAATCATATTCACATATATAAATGAAATCTGTAATCATCAAGCCAAAGAAAAATCAACCCAAGTCAAACCAAACTTAACCCTTTTTACTTCAAATATTCAAATGACCAGTAACCCATTTGACCCAAGCCAATTACAATTGAATTTATATATCAATCCCAAATCCATATATAAAGTCAACTAAATCAAACTCAACCCAAAATAAAACTAAACCCAATTGGTCTACTTGACCCAAAGTGTCCAATTTGACCTATTTGTGCCAAGTTTTAATTTTATCAAAATTGTATTGAACCAAGCCCATCAAAACCTCCCATCATGATTGTTGATCACCCTAAGTTGATCAATTGTCACAAATTGGTCAAACCAAGTCAACCATTACCCATATGAACCCAAACTAGCCAAATTACCTAAGCCAAATCCTTGAAACTAATGATCCATACCAAATCAAAATCAATATTTGAATATGACTTGACCTTCAATTAAGTCAAATAAAACCCAATTGGCCCTCTTGACCCAAGTTGACCCAAATTGACCTAAAAGACCAAATTGGGTCAAATCTAAATATAAACCAAATTGATTGCAACCAATAGCTCAAGTTCATTCTAAATTGATTGTTGAACTTGACCATGATTGGACATATTGAACCCAATTGACCTACTTAGCCAAATTGACCTAAAGGTTCAAGTTGGTCTAAATCAAAATCAAATCCAAATTAATTGAAACCAAAATACAATCATCTTCAATTGGTCAACTTCAACTCCCAACAAGCCAATTTGGCAATTTGGTAAATTGGTCAACAACCCATTTCACCCAAATGAATTCAAATGAGCCAAAATCAAATCTAAGACAAAATAAAACAAACCAATTGAACCAAAACATCCTAAATGAACATATGAACTTGACCCAACCCTTGATTTGACCTAATTTGACCAATTGGTCAACTTGACCCAACCTAACTAGATTTGATCGAAATGACTCAAATTGAGCCAAACCTAACCAAATCAACTCCAATTAACTTGAAATTTGGGCTAACCCACTTTTGGATGATTTCAAATCTACCCAAATCAAATTCAATGCCAAATATCATTCTACCCTTGGGTTAAGGGCATCACATGAGACAAATCACCCATGTAAGTGGTCATTTCCATTCCTTGGCCACTTGATACTCTCCCAATGGTCCACCTAGGCACCTAGGACACTGCCCAACCTGACCCAAGGGGTGGTTGGGTTGGCCATGACCCATGGGAGGTGAAATCACCTCACCCTCCCCATTAGAGCATTTGAAACCCATAGGACACCCATGATTCCTCATTGGTAGCCACCTCCACACCTTCAACCAACCAAGTCGAGCCAACTCACCTCCTCCCTGCCACCCACGACTCCTTGAGATGGTCGAAAGGTCACTAGAAGCCAAACTCAATCCCACCACCCGATCAAGATGAAGGGGGGTATACACCCTCTCATTTCCACTCAAATACACATAAAATTAATTTCTTAGAGCCCTAGCTACCCAAGACAACCCGCTAGAGCCATTCCCTAAGCTCCCAAGCTCATTCCTTGATCGAAAAATGGCATTCATGTCCATCTTAAATTAGGTCACTTCCATTTTTGACCTAATTTCCCCATTTGTCCATCAAACTTAAATTAACTTTGCACTCCTTCCTAGGCCTCGTTGAGCAAGAATGAATCATCTCCCATGATTTGTTAGCACCAGAGGTGGGACTTCGATCAAAGCCAAGCTCCAAATCATTGGTTCATGGCCTTCCGAGCGAACATCGAGGGATTAATCCAATTTCTTCTCAACAGGGCTTTGTCAACGCTAGATGAAGCTTCCTTAATCGTTTGAGCCACCAGTGTTGAGCTCCGATTAGGTATGCTTCCAAAACTGATCCTTAGGCAAAAATGGGTTGGGGCTTTTTGACGAAAACTTGCATCTCGTGTGATCTTGATCATTGGATCCCCTCTGATCGATGTCATGAAGGTGTGGGATCCTTTTGGAGTTGATCGAGCTCGAGTAAGCTTAGATCAAGTCAACAATGGAGGATGGACTGCATTCTCCCTCACTTGTGTGATGTTAGATCACACACCATTTGTTCTACATGATCAAAATGAATGGTCATGATTAGATTCTAGAATGATTTGATTTAATCCTATTAATCTATGGGATTAATCATAGCCGTTCGATCTTAGATCGGATGGCGGACGAGAAAGCGCATCCGCCATTGCCACGTAGGCGCTGAGTCTGATAAGTTTTAAGTAGCCAATCCAGCGGCACCATGTGGAAAGTGCACCGCATCAGCGTGCCACGTGACGCCAATAGGATTAGGCTTTAATTAGGCTTAATTAATCATTTTTAATGGCTGAAACTTCTAAAAATCATAAAACATCATAGAGAAATCAAAATAATGCAAATAAATACTCATTTTAAAGGTATTTTAGAGGAGAATTAATTAAAAATGATCTTAACTAATTTTGAATAGTAATTAAGGTTTAATTACAAAATGTATTAGCTTAATTACTCCTTAATTACTTGAGCAATTAATCCCAAATTTTGTGGGTTAATTTAATGGGATGACCTCTGACTCCCATGATTTTCTTGGGATTTATTGCTCACTTAATTAGGAAAATTGACTAATTAAACCTTAACTACTCTTTTAAGTTAATTAATGATTAATTAATCCCATGAACAGTAATAAATTGGTTAATTAAATTTATTAATCATTATTCAATAGTAAGTGAACTAAGGAATAGGGTTGGGACCCCTTTCCCTAAGTTCATTTCACCCTTTTTTAAAAATGAAATTAATTATGATTTAACTAATTAATTAAATCACATAATCAAATTGAAATCATGATCACATCAGACCTTAATTAATTAAATCATGGGGTAGATCCTTAGGTGTTTAACAATGTAAAGGAGTTTAATGAAATTATGGTTAGTCTACATGTGTGGGAAAATCGTAAGAATAGTTAATTAATTCCTTTCATCTAATTAACTATTAATCATGAGCCAATTCAATTCTTTTATTTCCAAGATCATTGTAAGTTTATTTTCCATGCATATCATGTTGGCTCTTAATTATTTAGTTACATTAAGGTGACATAGGTAAGGGTAATTAATTCATCTAATTAAGGGTTCAAGTTCATCTAATTAAGGGTTCAACTTAATTAACCCATAAACTCAACTTAATTACATTTCCTTAAATTAAATCAAATCACTAATGTGGGAATGGGTTTAAAACAACAAGTGATGATTTCTCTTCTCCTCTTTAAATCAAATCAAATCCAAAACTTAATTAATAAAAAAAGCTTTGGTTTGCTTTAAATAATCATATTTGATTTGATTGTCCTTAAGAAGTAGTTTGGTTGAATGAATCACATGCATATATTTGATTGTCCTCTTTCCAATCATGTTAAATTTGGTATGTCATTTGAATACATGCATCCATCTTTTCAAAATCAAGTAAAATAAAATGGATTTCCTTTTATGTAAACTTGCATGTGTTGATTTAATTTAATATATCATTATTATACTATTAAATCCAAATGTATTTTCCTTATAAATGAATAATAATGTGTTATGATCCTAGTTATAAATACATAAGAAATGCATGTGCTTATAGCTTAAGTGTATAAATTTTGAATTCTCATTCCCTATTCATGTGTTGATTTATATAAGATTGAATGGTAAGGGTATATAGTCACGGAACACGAGGCTTTAGCTAAGGAGGTCATTTGATTACCTCACTTCCCTAGTTTGTTACTTGGTTGATGAAATCGAAAAGAAGAAATGTTGAATCTAAATTTGTTCTCTCTTAAAAAAAATATACCATAAACCCCAAACCATAAATTAAAATATAAACCCTAAACCCTAAACCAAACCTAAAACCCTAAACCACCCCAAATCCACAAAAACCAAACCTAAACCCTAAACCCTATGCCAAAAAAAATAAACCCTAAACCCACACTTAAAACCACAAACCCTAAACCACAAACCACAAACTACTAAACCCTAAACCTTAAACCATAAACCTAAACCTAAACTAAATAAAACCTAAAAATAAAATAAATGAAAAACCTAAACAAAAATTAAATAAAATAAAATAAAAACATAAACTAAAACCTAAACCTAAAAAGAAAATAAAATAACTAAAAAAAACTAAACTAAATAAAATAAATAAAAACCTAAACTAAACTAAAAAATAAAAAATACAATAAAACTAAACCTAAAATAAAATAAAATAAACCAAAATAAAATAAATAAAGATTAAATTAAAACCTAAGCGTAAAAATAAACTAAAATTAAACTTTAAACTAAATACAAAATAAAACCTAAACCCTAAACTTTAAAAAAAAATAAACCTAAAATAAAATAAAATAAACTAACCTAAGCTAAAATAAACTAAACAAAATAAAACCTAAACCTAAAATAAACTAAACAACCTAAATCAAACTAAATAAAATAAAACAAATTAAAGTAAACCTAAACCTAAAGTAAAAATAAAATCTAAAATACACTAAAATAAAACGTAAAACATAAACATAAAATTAAATAAAATTTAAACCTACTTAAAATTAAAAATAAAACCTAAAACTAAAAATAAGTTAAAAATTAAACTAACCTAAAAAATAAACCAAAACCTAAACCTAAACCTAAAAAAATAAACTAAAATAAAATAACAAATAAATAAACCTAAAATAAATAAACTAAACTAAATAAAATAAAAAATATGCCTAAATATAAATAAAATAAAATAAACTAAAATAAAAAAATAAATAAATGACTTGTGGGTTTATAATTAAAAAAACTTTTAAACCCTAACCCTAAACAATTCTAAACCTACCCTAACCACTGAGCCTAGGCCACTAAATCTGGGCTAAACCCTATGGCTCTGAGCCCAACCTAGCCCAAACCTGATCATAAAAACTAGGCCACCTAAAGACTGAGCCACAAAACACTAAACAGCACTCCTGACACTGAGCCCTAAACCTAAACCTAAGGCTACCCACTAACTCTGACACTGAGCCCTCGGGCTGGGCTCTGGCCAAAACCCTAACCCTGGTAACCTAAGGCCAAGTCTGGGCCATGACCCTGACTGAGATCCTAAACCCAAAATACAGATCCACAGGCCCTGACCCAAAATCTAAAACCAAACATAAGCTAAATAAAACATAGAAATAAAATAAATAAAAAACCTAAACCTAAAATAAAATAAAATAAAATAAGCTAAGATAAAGATAAATAAAACTTAACCAAAACTAAAATAAACCTGGAATAAAAACATAAATAAAGATAAAAATATGCAAAAAAAAAAAATAAAATAAACCAAATAAAATATAAAAAACTAAATAAAACTAAAACCAAAAACTAAACCTAAAATAAATAAAAAATAAATAAAAAATAAAAAAAAACTAAACTAAAATAAAAGAAATAATAATAAATAAAAGAAAAACCTAAACTAAAATAAATAAACTAAAAAAAATAAAACCCAAAACCTAAACTCTAAACTGACCTACCTAAACCTAAAACCCTACACTAAACCATAAAACCCTAAACCACAAGACTAAACTAAAAAGAAAACCACTAAACCCTAAACCCAAAATAAACCATAAACCACAAATCCAAAAAAAAACCTAAAATAACCTAAACCCTGGCAAAACTTGAAACCTAAACCCTAAAAGTTTAAAACCTAAAAGTAAAATAAATAAATAAATCTAAACCACAATAAATAAAATAAATAAATAAAAGCATAAACTAAAACCAAAACCTAAACTTAAATCTAAAAAGAAAATATAATAAAAAATAAAAATAAACTAAAATAAAATAAATAAAAGCTAAAATAAATTAAAACATAAAAACTTAAATAAAATAAAAACTAAATCTAAAATAAAAATAAAATAAACTTAAAATAAAATAAAATAAAAACTAAATAAAACATAAAAAATAATAAACTAAAATAAAACCTAAAATAAATAAAAAAAAAACCCTAAACAAAACTAATCCTAAAATAAAATTAAAATAAACCTAAACTGAACTAAAATAAAATAAATAAAATCAATAAACTAAACCTAAAATAAACTAAAATAAACCTAAACCTAAATTAAATAAGATAAAATAAACTAAAAAAAAGCTAAACATAAACTAATAAATAAACCAAAATAAACCTAAAATAAATACCTAAAATAAACTTAAAAAATAAAATAAAAACATAAACTAAACTAAAAATAAAAAAATAAAATTAAACTTAAAAAATAAACAAAATAAAAATCAAAACTAAAATAACTAAACCTAAAATAAATATACTAAACTAAATAAAAATAAAATAAAAGTAAATCAATAAAAAAATAAACTAAATAAACTAAACTTCTGGTTTACTTAATTTAAAAAAATTAAAAAATTAAAAAAAACTAACCCCAAACCCTACCAATGGCTGTAAACCCTAGGCTTACAACCCTGACCCCAGGCCTAGAGCCACAAAACTAAAACCACAACCCCAAACCCCTACCCAACCCTACCACAAACCCCAGACCCTAAAACCTACCCAACCACAACCACAACCACAAAACAGCTAAACTAAATAAAGTAAAAAAAAATAATAAAAAAAACCTAAAACTAAAATAAAATGAAAATAAAATAAAATAAGATAAAAGAAATAAACCTAAACTAAACTAAACCTAAAAAAATAAAATAAAATAGAAAATAAAAAAACTAAACTCAAATAAAATAAACAAAACTAAACTAAAAAAAATAAAATAAACCTAAATAAAAAATAAAATAAAACTAACGTGAAATAAAATAAAATAAACCTAAAATAAATAAAATAAAACTAAATAAAATAAACCTATAAAATAAACCTAAAATAAATTAAATAATAAAACCTAAACCCTAAACTAAAAGAAAAAACCTAAACCTAAAATAAAACCAAAATAAAATAACTAAACCTAAACTAAACTAAGCTAAAATAAATAAAACTAAATCTAAAATAAATTAAACTAAACCTAACTATATAAATAATAAACTAAAAAAAAATAACTAAACTAAATAAAATGTAAAATAAAATAAAAACATTAAAATAAACTAAAATAAAATAAAACCTAAACCTAAAAATAAAATAAAATAAACTAAAATAAAAAAAATAAACATAAACTGGACTAACCAAAATAAACTAAAATAAAAACCTAAACTAAATTAAATAAACCTAAAAAAAATTAATAAACTAAAATAAAATAAAAAATAAACCTAAATAAAGAAAGAAAAAATAAATAAAATAAACTAAATAAACTAAACAGTAGTTTTTAATTTAAAAAAAAAACCTAAACCTAAAATCCAAATGTTAAATCTAAACCCAAGCTAAACCTAAACTAAACAGAAACTCTAAACCCTAAACCCTAAACCCTAAACCCTAAACCTAAATCCTAAACCTAAATCTTAAAGTAATAACCACTGTAAACCTTAAACCTAAACCCCAAACTAAATAAAATAAACCCCAACTAAAGTAAAATAAAGAAGCCCTGAAGCCAAAAGCACAAAACCAAACCACAAAACCCTAAACCTAACCTAAACCCTAAACCCTAAAATAAACCCTAAACCTAAAACCAAAATTTAAAATAAATTATATAAAACCTAAACCTAAAATAAATTTAAAAAATAAAATGAATTAAAAAAACTTACTAAAAATAAACCTAAACTTAAAAAAATAAATAAAATAATAATAAAAAATAAACATAAATAAGTAAATAAAAACCTAAAATAAACTAAAAAATAAAATAAACCTAAAAATAAAATCCTAAATAAAATAAAAATTAAAGAATGATCGATCTACTACTTATGGAATGTCTTTACACTAGAGGCGATTCTAGTTATCTAGGTTTGATGTGCTCTATGTGCTCATTTTTTATCTATGTTGTCACTTATGTCTTAGAAACTCTGTTACTTGGTTGACAAATCAAAGAAGAAATGTTAAATCTGAATTTGTTCTCTTAAAAAAAAAAATTAAAACCAAAACCACAAACCCTAAACTAAAACCTAAACCTACTAAAACCTAAACCTTAATCCCAAAACCCTAAACCCTAAACTAACCTAAACCCTAAACCTAAACTAAAAAAAGCTAAAACCTAAACTAAACTAAATAAAACCTAAAAATAAAATAAATTAAAAAACTAAACCAAGTAAGAAAATTAAAATAAAATAAAAACATAAACTAAAAAAAACATAAACCTAAACTTAAATCAAAACCTAAAAATAAATAAAATAAAACTAAACTAAAATAAATTAATAAACACCTAAACTAAACTAAAAATAAAAACCTAAATAAAATAAAACTAAACTTAAAATAAAATAAAATAAACCTAAGGTAAAATAAAATAAAACTAAATAAAACCTAAACCTAATAAACCTAAAACTAAACCTAAAATAAATAATAAATAAACTAAACCATAAATAAAAAAACCTAAACCTAAATAAAATCAAATAAACAAAATTAAATAAAACCTAAACCTAAACTAAAATAAATAAAACATGTACTAAAAATATCCAAAACTAAACTAACATAAAATAATAAACTAATATAAAAACCCTAAACTAAAAATAAATAAACTTAAAATAAGTAAAAATAATTAAATAAAAATAAAAAATAAACCTAAATAAAATATAATAAAATAAAATAAACTAAATAAACCTAAATCTACTAGTTTACTTAATTAAAAAAAACTTTAAACCTAAATTGTATATAAAACCTAAAACCAACCTAAACTCTAAACCTTAAACCCAAAAAACCCTAAACCAAACAAACCTAAACCATAAAAAAACCATAAACTAAAAAACCCTAAACCTTAAACCCCAAACCTAAAACCTATAAACCCAAAACCCTAAAACTAAAACTAAATAAATTAAAAATAAGACTAAACCCTAAAACATAAGAAACCTAAACCCTAAGAATGAGTATAATATTGATGGTAGGAATATCATCGTAAACCAGGCTTAGTCTAGATATAGCGGTGGAGGTGGAGGTGGAGGAGACGATTATCGTAGTGGTGGTGGGGGATCTGGAGGTGCTGATGGATATGGAGGTGGTGGTCAGAGTAGTGTGGTTATGGAAGCGATGGAGGTTACAGCTATATGGTGGTGGCGAGGGAGACATCGAGGATATGATGGTGGATCCCACTACTGAGATGCCAAGGTGGTTACGATGAGCTGGACAAAACTAAAGAATGGATCCGATCTGATTATGGAACGTGTCATTATAGAAGTTCTAGTTATCTAGGGTTTTTGATTTGCTCTATGTGTGCTCATTTTTTTATCTATGTTGTCCCTTGTGTCTTAGAAAACTTGGTGTGTTACTTGGTTGATGAAATCAAAAGAAGAGATGTTGAATAAATTTGTTCTCTATTAAAAAAAACAAAACCTAAACCCTAAACTAAAACCCAAACCTACCTAAACCCTAAACCTAAACCCTAAACCCTAAACCCTAAAAAACCTAAACCCTAAACCTAAAATATTAAACCCTAAAATCCTAAACCCTAAACTAAACCACAAACCTAAATAAACCACAAACCTAAACTAAACCCACAAACCTAAACCCAAATGTTAAACTTTAAACAAATAAAAATTAAACTTAATAGACTAAATAAAGCTAAACCTACCAATTTATTTAATTTAAAAAAATAAATCTTAAACCCTAAATCCTAAACCTAAACCTACAACACTAAACCTACAACCTGGCTTAATAACAATTGGAATGAGAACAAACTTGAGAACTAAATTCCTATTTCTATTTTTGTCAAGCTTTGCAAAATCATTATCTTTTCTAATAAATTGGATCAAATCCTTTTCAAGCTCTCTTATAATGTGATTTCATTCTTAAAGGGTTTGAAATTTAATTAAAATAAACACCTCAATGTTTCATTAAACTTTGGAACAATATCATTCCCATTTCTTATTCAATTTTAGCTTGGAGAATTATTAATAACTTCATCCCTTGATTCCTTGCTCTTAAAGGGTTTTACTTACCTTTTAACTACTATTATTTCTTTCATATTAAAAATGTTAATCATGTCTTTGTTAATGGTACTATTACTTCCAAACTTTGGATATGGTATGATGATTTATTTAACACTAACTATTTTCATGGCTCTCTTTCATTATATCAACTTCTTGAAGTTTGTTTTTTTAAAACTATGAAAGGTCATATAAAAGTTTTAATTGCTATTAGCCTTATTTGTTTCATTTGGATGGATAGAAATGATGCTAAATATCATGTCATCCCTATGAACCATAAAAGGATCCTTGTTAGAACAAAATAAAAAATTCATGCTATGTTTAATGCAAATTTTATTAGTAATTTTCACTTTAGAGGTTATAAATTTGTGGCTAAAAAATTGGGTATCACCTTGCATGATGAGCCTTCCTACAAGAGTATTAGGATTATACATTGGATTAAGCTAAGATAAATTCTATTAAGATCAATACTTGTGGTTCTTTCCCCAAACAAATATGGTGGTGAATTCTTAGGGATTCTAAAACTTGTCATTTTGCTTTACTACCCCTCAAAGCTTGTTCTATTATTTATGGTGAACTCATGGATGTTAATAAAGCTATTGATATTTGTTTAAGTGAGGCCTCTTTAATATTTAGATTGAAGTTGATGCTCTTCTTTTACTTGATATGCTCAATAATAATAAAATGGGAAATCTACTTATTTTATCTTCTTAATCACACTAAAAGCTTCTTTCTCAAGTCTGCTACAAAATTTCTCACATTCTTTGAAGGTAATGTTGTGATGATTTCACGGATAATTTGGGAGGGATTAAATGAGCTCACTTTATTTGATAACTAGCTCATCTATGTGTCGGTCAATGGGATAACCCACTTACCTCAATTTTAATCTTCTACTTTTGTTGATCTTTTCTATGGTGGTTTATTCAATCTATTTTTTTGTTTTTATTTTTGCTCCCCTCACTAGAAAGTGGTCTTTCTAAGTTTATTTCTATACTTATACCCCTTCTTTACCCCATTGTATACTTGCTAACCTTTTTTTTGGGTCATTTATGGTGCTATTTTGGTGGTTTCCTAAATTTACTTATTTAGCCCCTCTTATCATGTTAAATGCTTTGAAATGCCACCTAAGAATAAAACCCTAAACTAGTAAACTAAACTAAAATCCTCTTAAATCTTAGTAACCACAGATGGGTGGCTTAAACCCCTTCTAATGTGAATTGGCTAGAGTTCTCCATGCCTAGCCTAAACACCCTCCCTAAACTAAACCATAACCTTCCCTAAACCTCCCTAAACCTCCCCCTTTTTTTTCTCTATGATTTTTGAAATGCTTCTAAAATGGTGGTTTTTCTAATTCTTGTTCTTCTTTCCCTTATCCTTTTGTGATGGATCTCTACTTGTGGTATTTGGTGGGGGTTAATTATCTAGGTATTTGATGTTCTCTATGTTATTGCTCATTTTTTTTTATGTTGTCACTTATGTCTTAGAAATCTCGATTGCATTACTTGGTTGACAAAATCGAAAGAAGAAATGTTATCGAATTTGTTCTATTATTAAAACCAAAACACTAAACCTAAACTAAAACCTAAACCTAAAACTAAAACCTCAACCTTAATCCCCAAAACCTAAACCCTAAACTCTCTAAACCCTCTTGGCTCTGGTTTAAACTAAATCTTTTTCTTCCCGTGTTTTCTATTTAAAACATGCTCTTTGCCTTTATCTAAACTAAAATATGTTAATCCCAAACTCTTATCCTAAATTCTTGTTTATGGGTGGTTCTAAATCTAAACCTGGATCACAAACTAAACTATGTTATGGGCATAGGGTTAAAGCCAAACTATTTTCAAATCAAAATTAAATAAAACTAAACTCTAAATTATGTATTGCCTAAAATATTTTGCCCTAGACATAAAATAATCTTTCCCTTATCTTTGTTTTTTTCCTTTTTTGTAAATAAATTCATCTACTTAGTTTACTTAATTAAAAAAACTTTAAACCCTAAATTGTATATTGTAAACCCTAAAACTCTTTATCTCTAAACCTTTAAACCATGAAACCACAAACCTAAGACTAGCCATCCCCAAAACCATAAACTAGCTTAAACTAAAACCTTAAATGCCATAAACCTTAAACTATAAATAAGAAATAAACCCTAAATGGTAACTAAATAAATTAAAAAATCTAAACCCACAAAAAACCTAAACCCCATGAATGGGTATAATATTGATGGTAGGAATATCATCACCATCAACCAGGCTTAGTCTAGATATAGCGGTGGAGGTGGAGGTGGAGGATGATTATTGGTGGTGGGTGAATTGATGATATGGAGGTGGTGGTCGAGTAGTGGTGGTTATGAAGGTGAGAGGCGATGAAGGTTACTGGTGGTGGTGGAGAGGAAGGGATATGATGGTGGATCCCACTACTTGAGAGGCAGGTGGTTACGATGGGAACTAGAGAAACTAAAGAATGGAATCGATCTACTTATGGAGCTGTGTCTTTTAGAGATGGTTCTAGTTATCTAGGGTTTTGATTTGCTATGTGTGCTCATTTTTTTATCTATGTTGTCCCTTGTGTCTTAGAAAACTTCATGTGTTACTTGGTTGATGAAATCAAAAGAAGAAATGTTGAATATGAATTTGTTCTCTATTAAAAAAACCAAAACCCACAAACTAAACTAAAACCAAACCTAAACCTAAATAAACCCTAAACCCTAAACCCTAAACCTAAACCAAAAACCTAAACCTAAACCCTAAAACCCTAAACCCTAAACCCAAACCTAAACTCTAAATAAACCACAATAAACTAAATATAAACTAAATAAATGTTAAACTTTAAACAAATAAAAAAATAAACTTAATATTTAAATAAACTTAAACCTAAATTTATTTAGTTTAAAAAATAAACCTTAAACACTAAATCCTAAACCTAAACCACAACACTAAACCTACCGCTTAATAACAATTAGAATGAAACAAACTTGAGAACTATATTCTGTTCTATTTTTGACAAGTTTTGCAACATCATTATCTTTTCTAATAAATTGGTCAAATACTTTTCAAGCTCTCTTATTATGGTGATTTAATTCTTAAAGGGTTTGAAATTTATTAGAAATAAAGAATACCTCTAATTTTTCATTAAACTTTGGAACAATATCATTCCCATTTCTTATTCAATTTTGGAGATTTTGAATAACTTCATCGGTTGATTTCTTTCTTTGGCTTAAAGGGTTTTACTTACTTTTTAAGTGCTATTATTGCTTTCATATTGAAAATGTTAATCATGATTTTGTTAATGGTGCTATTACTTCAAAACTTTGGATATGGTATGATGATTTATTTAACACTAACTATTTTCACGGCCTCTCTTTCATTATATCAACTTCTTGAAGTTTGTTTTCATAAAACTATGAAAGGTCATATCAAAAGTTTTATTACTATTACCCTTATTTGGTTCATTTGGATGGATAGAAATGATGCTAAATATCATGTCATCCCTATGAACCATAAAAGGATCCTTGTTAGAACTAAAATAAAAAATTCATGCTTTGTTTAATGCAAACTTAATTAGCAATTTTCACTTTAGAGGTTATAAATTTGTGGCTAAAAAATTGGGTAACACTTTGCATGATGATCCTTCCTACAAGAGTATTAGGATTATACATTGGATTAAGCCTAAGAAAATTCTATTAAGATCAATACTGATGGTTATGTTTCCCCAAACAAATATGGCTGTGGTAGAATTCTTAGGGATTCTAAAGGCACTGTCATTTGTGTTTTACTACCCCCTCAAAGCTTGTTCTATTATTTATGCTGAACTCATGACTGTTAACAAAGCTATTGAGATTTGTTTAAGCAAAGGCCTCTTAAATATTTGGATTGAATTTAATGCTCTTCTTTTACTTGATATCTCAATAATAATAATATGGGAAATCTTGACTTATTTTATCTTCTTAATCACACTAAAAGCTTCTTTCTCAAGTTTGCTACAAAATTTCTCACATTCTTTGTGAAGGTAATGCTTGTGATGATTTCTGGATAATTTGGGAGAATTAAATGAGCTCACTTTATTTGATAACCATAGCTTACCTAAGCATCTATGTGGTCAGTCAATCGGATAACAGGACTTAAAAATTTTAACGTTATCTTTTGTTGATCTTTTTTATGGTGGTTTTATTGAGTCTATTTTTTTGTTTTATTTTTTGTGCTCCCCTCACTAGAAAGTGGTTTTCTAAGTTTCTTTCTATACTTATACCCCTTCCTCTTTACCCATTGTATACTTGACCTTTTTTTGGGTCATTGTGGTGCTTTTAATTGGTTTCCTATCCTCGAGCGGTGGTTTTTTTGTAGCTCATGCTTTGTGTCTCTTGTTGGGTTGTGGGTAGATTTTTAGCCTACCCCTTTTACCAATGAATGTTGGGTTTGCCTCTAGTTTTAGCTACCTTTTTTTAAATTAGATTTTATAGATGTTATGGTTGGTTATTCTGGTTCTTATATTGTTTCTTTCATCTTACAGCTATTTTGGGTGGTTATTTTTTCATGGTTGTTGTTGGCCTCTTATGGTTTGGCTTAGTTTTGGTTTTTTGGTGGTCTTATTCTCCTTTCTTAGTTTAGCTTGGAGGTTTCTCTCTGTTGGTTCCATCGCCTTGAATTGGAGTTAGTTCTGTGGTTGTTGTCTCCCATTTTCTCCTTTGTAGTGATTCTACTCTTTGGGATTTGGAAGGGGTTTTGTTTGCCTCTGACCTTGTTCCTTTCTTTATAGTTTTCTTTGCTTGTGGTTGGGTGGTCCTCCTTGGCCTTTATAGTTTGGGTGACTACCATTTTTTTTTTATTAATTTTGGAGAATTTTAGGTGGGTTGTGGCTTTGTCTACTGTTGTTCTTTCCCCTTATTTTGGGCTCTGTATTGGCTCTGTCTGTTGGTTGGTTTAGTTTGCTATCTAGGTTGGTTGGATATTTTGGTTGACTGGGTTGGTTGGTTGGGTGGATGTGTTGGCTATGTTTGATGGTTGGTTTAGGTACTTTTAGTTGAGTTCCTATGGTTGGATTTCTGGTCTGCTTCTCGGTTGGTTATCCTCTCTTAGGTGCAGGTATTTGTCCTTTATTCTTACTTCCCGATTTGGCTGTTGGTTTTCCTAAACCCTAATAAACTAAATAAACCTAAACTTACTAGTTTAATTAATTTTTAAAAAAATTAAAAAAATTAAAAAAAAAACCTAACCCCAAACCCTAAACCCAATAACTGTAAACCCTAAACTTACAACCCTAAACCACAAACCTTAAACCCTAAAAACCTAAAACTTAAACCCTAAACCTTAAACCGTAAACCCTAAACCCCGAACCCTAAACCCTAAACCCCAAACCCTAAACTCTAAACCCAAAACCCTAAACCCTGAAAACCTAAAAACTTAAACCTAAACTAAATAAAGGCTAAAAAAAAAATAAAAAACCTAAAACTAAATAAAAATGAAAAATAAAATAAAAATAAAATAAAATAAAATAAAACTAAACTAAACCTAAACCTAAAACCTAAAAATAAAATAAAATAAAATAAAACTAAACTCAAATAAAATAAAAATAAAACTAAAAACAAAAAATAAAATAAACCTAAAATTAAAAAACCTGAATAAAATAAAAACTAAACGTGAAATAAAAATAAAATAAACCTAAAATAAATTAAAATAAAAACTAAATAAAAAATCTAAACCTATAAAATAAACCTAAAAATAAATTAAATAATAAAACCTAAACCCTAAACTAAAAGAAAAAACCTAAACCTAAAATAAGCAAAATAAAATAATCCTAAACCTAAACTAAACTAAGCTAAAATAAATAAAACCTAAATCTAAACCTTAAATAAATTAAACCTAAACCTCGAACTATATGAAAATAATAAACTAAAAATAAACCTATGCCTAAACTATGAAATAAAATGTAAAAATAAACCTAAAATGAAAACATTAAACTTAACCTAAACTTAAAAATAAAAATAAAACCTAAACCTAAAAAATAAAATAAAAATAAAACTAAATAAAAATAAACATAAACCTAGACCTAAGCCAAAAAATAAACTAAAAATAAAAAACCTCATAATAAATAAAATTAATAAACTAAACTAAAGGAAAATAAAAAATAAACCTAAATAAAAAGAAAAAATAAATAAAAAATAAACTAAATAAACCTAAATCAACTAGTTTACTTAATTTAAAAAAAATAACACTAAACCTTAAATCCAAAATGTTAAATGCTAAACCCTAAAGCCTAAAACCTGACCCTAAACCAAACTCTAACCTAAACCCTAAACCCTAAACCCTAAACCCTAAATCTAACTAAATCTTAAAGTAACCTGAACCCTAAAGGCCAAACCCAAAACTAAAAACTAAATGAACCTAAACAGAAACCCTAAAGCCATAAACCTAAAGCCTAAACACAAACCACAAACCCTAAAAATAAACCTTAAAAAACCCTAAAAAAAACCCTAAACCACAAAACCAAAAAATTTAAAAATAAATTATATAAAAAACCTAAACCTAAATAAATTTAAAAAAATAAAATGAAATAAAAACTTAAACTAAAAATAAACCTAAACTTAAAAATAAAATAAAATAAACTAATAAAAAATAAACTTAAATAAGTAAATAAAAACCTAAAATAAACTAAAAAATAAAATAAACCTAAAAATAAAATCCTAAATAAAATAAAAATTAAAGAACGATCGATCTGATCTACTACTTATGGAACTATGTCTTTACACTAGAGACGATTCTAGTTATCTAGGTATTTGATGTGCTCTATGTGTGCTCATTTTTTATCTATGTTGTCACTTATGTCTTAGAAATCTCGGTGCATTACTGGTTGACAAAATCGAAAAGAAGAAATGTTAAATCTGAATTTGTTCTCTATTAAAAAAATTAAAACCAAAAACCCTAAACCCTAAACTAAAACCTAAACCCTAAACCTAAAACCTCAACCTTAATCCCAAAACCCTAAACCCTAAACTAACACTAAACCCTAAACCCTAAACTCGAAAAAGCTAAAAACCTAAACCTAAACTAAATAAAACCTAAAAATAAAATAAATTAAAAAACCTAAACCAAAGTAAGAAAATTAAAATAAAATAAAAACATAAACTAAAACACCTAAACTTAAATCAAAACCTAAAATAAAATAAAAAAAATAAACTAAACTAAAATAAAATTAATAAACACCTAAACTAAAAAAATATAAAAAACCTAAATAAAATAAAAACTAAACTGAAAAATAAAATAAAACAAACCTAAGGTAAAATGAAATAAAAACTAAATAAAAACCTAAACCTAAAGAATAAACCTAAAACTAAACCTAAAAATAAATAATAAATAAAACTGAAACCATAAAGTTAAAAAAAACCTAAACCTAAACTAAAAATCAAATAAATAAAATTAAATAAACCTAAACCTAAACTAAAATTATAAAACATGTACCTAAAATATAAACCAAAACCTAAACCTAGTCATAAAATAATAAACTAATATAAAACCCTAAACTAAAAATAAATAAACTTAAAATAAGTAAACATAATTAAATAAAAATAAAAAATAAACCTAAATAAAATAAAATAAAATAAAATAAACTAAATAAACCTAAATCTACTAGTTTACTTAATTAAAAAAAACTTTAAACCCTAAATTGTATATTGTAAACCCTAAACCTACAACCTTAAACTCTAAACCTTAAACCCTAAAAAACCCTAAACCCTAAACACTAACCCTAAACCATAAACCCCAAAACCATAAACTCAAAAGCTTAAACCCTAAACCTTAAACCCCAAACCATAAACCTTAAACTATAAACCCTAAGCCCCAAACCCTAAACCTAAACCTAAATTAACTAAATAAATTAAAAAATAAGAATAAACCCTAAAACATAAGAAACCTAAACCCTAAGAATGGGTATAATATTGATGGTAGGAATATCATCATAAACCAGGCTTAGTCTAGATATAGCGGTGGAGGTGGAGGTGGAGGAGACGGTTATCGTAGTGGTGGTGGGATCTGAGGTCGATGGATATGGAGGTGGTGGTGGAGTAGTGGTGGTTATGGAGGCGAGAGGAGCGATGGAGGTTACAGCTGTGGTGGAGGCAGAGGGAGACATCGGGGATATGATGGTGGATCCCACTACTCGAGATGCCAAGGTGGTTCGGATGGGAACTGGACAAACTAAAAAACGTCGATCTCGATTATGGAACTATGTACAGTAGATAGTTCTAGTTATCTAGGGTTTTGACTTGCTCTATGTGCTCATTTTTATCTATGTTGTCCCTTGTGTCTTAGAAACTTGGTGTGTTACTTGGTTGATGAAATCAAAAGAAGAAATGTTGAATCTGAATTTGTTCTCTATTAAAACCAAATCAAACCCTAAACTAAAACCAGAACCCTACCTAAACCCTAAACCTTAAACCCCTAAACCCTAAACCCTAAAAACCCTAAACCCTAAACCCTAAACCCTAAAAACCCTAAACCTTAAACCCTAAAATCCTAAACCCTAAACTCCAAACTCTAAACCCTAAAGCCTAAACCCTGAATCCTAAACCCTAAACCCTAAACCCTAAACCCTAAATGTTAAACTTTAAATAAACAAAAAATAAACTTAATATACTAACTAAACTTAAACCTACCAATTTATTTAGTTTAAAAAAATAAACCTTAAACCCTAAATCCTAAACCCTAAACCTACAACACTAAACCTACAACCTGGCTTAATAATAATTGGAATGAGAACAAACTTGAGAACTAAATTCCTATTTCTATTTTTGTCAAGCTTTGGAAAATCATTATCTTTTCTAATAAACTAGATCAAATCCTTTTCAAGCTCTCTTATTATTGTGATTTCATTCTTAAAGGGGTTTGAAATTTAATTAGAAATAAACAGAACACCTCGAATGTTTCATTAAACTTTGGAACAATATCATTCCCATTTCTTATTCAAATTTAGCTTGGAGAATTATTAATAACTTCATCCCGATTGATTCCTTGCTCTGGCTTAAAGGGTTTTACTTACCTTTTAACTACTATTATTGCTTTCATATTAAAAATGTTAATCATGTCTTTGTTAATGGTACTATTACTTCCAAACTTTGGATATGGTATGATGATTTATTTAGCACTAACTATTTTCATTGCTCTCTTTCATTATATCAACTTCTTGAAGTTTTTTCGTTAAAACTATGAAAGGTCATATAAAAGTTTTAATTGCTATTAGCCTTATTTGTTTCATTTGGATGGATAGAAATGATGCTAAATATCATGTCATCCCTATGAACCATAAAAGGATCCTTGTTAGAACAAAATAAAAAATTCATGCTATGTTTAATGCAAATTTTATTAGCAATTTTCACTTTAGAGGTTATAAATTTGTGGCTAAAAAATTGGGTATCACCTTGCATGATGAGCCTTCCTACAAGAGTATTAGGATTATACATTGGAATAAGCCTAAGAGAAATTCTATTAAGACCAATACTTATGGTTCTGTTTCCCCAAACAAATATGGCTGTGGTGAAATTCTTAGGGATTCTAAAGGCACTGTCATTTATGCTTTTACCTACCCCCTCAAAGCTTGTTCTATTATTTATGGTGAACTCATGGATGTTAACAAAGCTATTGATATTTGTTTAAGTACAGGCCTCTTTAATATTTAGATTGAAGTTGATGCTCTTCTTTTACTTGATATGCTCAATAATAATAAAATGGGAAATGCTGACTTATTTTATCTTCTTAATCACACTAAAAAGCTTCTTTCTCAAGTTTGCTATAAAATTTCTCACATTCTTTGTGAAGGTAATGGTTGTGATGATTTCCTGGATAATTTAGGAGGGGAATTAAATGAGCTCACTTTATTTGATAACTATACAAGCATCTGTGGTCAATTGGATAACATTGGGACCTTATGTCAATTTTCTTCACTTTTGTTGATTTTTTCTATGGTGGTTTCATTCAATCTATTTTTTGTTTTTATTTTTGTGCTCCCCTCACTAGAAAGTGGTCTTTACTAAGTTTATTTCTATACTTATACCCCCTTCCTCTTTACCCCATTGTATACTTGCCTAACCTTTTTTTGGGTCATTGTGGTGCTATTTTTAATTGGTTTCCCTATCCTCTGAGCCTGGTGGTTTTTATTTTGTAGCTCATGGTTTATTTCTCTTGTTGGGTTGTGGCTTGCCAGATTTTGGCCTACCCCTTTTATCAATGAATGTTGGGTTTGCCTCTAATTTTAGCTACCTTTTTTAAATTGGATTTATAGATGTTATGGTTGGTTCTGCGGGTTGCTGCTATTTGTTTCTTTCATCTTCTAGGTAGTTTTGGGTGGTTATTTTTTATGGTTGTTGTTGGCCTCTTATGGTTTGGCTTAGTTTTGGATTTTTTTGGTGGCTCTTATTCTCCTTTCCCAGTTTAGCTTAGAGGTTTCTACTGGTTGGTTCCATCTGCCTTGTGAATTGGAGTTAGGCATTCTATGGTTGTTGTCTCCCATTTTCTTTGTAGTGATTCTGCTCTTTGGGATTTGAAGGGTTTTGTTTCTCTTGTTCCTTTCTTTATAGTTTTCTTTGCTTGTGGTTGGGTGGTCCTTGGCCTTTATAGTTTGGGACTACCATTTTTTTATTAATTTTGGAGATTTCTAGGTGGGTTGTGGCTTTGTCTACTGTTGTTCTTTTCCCTTATTTTGGGCTCTGTATTGGCTCTATCTGTTGGTTGGTTTTTTTTGCTATCTAGGTTGGTTGGATATTTTGGTTGACTGGGTTGGTTGGCTGGGTGGATGTGTTGGCTGTGTTTGATGGTTGGTTTAGGTACTTTAGTTGAGTTCCTTTGGTTGGTTTCTGTCTTTCTGGGTTGGTTATCCTCTCTTAGGTATTTTTCCTTTATTCTTACTTCCGATTTGGTTGTTGGTTTTCCCTGCTTCCTATTGCTATTGGCACGGTGGTTTTAGTGGCTATTTTGTTGGTGGAGGATATGAGCTCTTGTCATTTTTTTGGTCTTATTTTAGGACTTATTGTTGAGTTGGTTGGCTACTTGAGGGGTTTTTTTTATGGCTATTGTCTTGCCTTGGATGTGCCATGGCTTTGGTGTGTTGGGCTTTATGTTGTTGGTATTGACTCCCATTAGTTTAGTTGGCTCTCCTTCTTGATATTTGCCTCTTGGTTGGTGATGGTGGATTTTCTTTCCTTTTTGCTTTGACTTGGTGGTGGTTTGATGGTAATTTATGGATGCCCTCTTGGTCTCTCTATGCTATGGCTTTCCTCTCTTTGGTGCTACTTATCTTCTACTATTTTGCTATTTGGGTGGAGGTTTTGCCCTAGGATTTGGATTGCTAGTGCTCTAAAAATAGTTGTGTGTTATTCTTTGCCTCTGACCCTATTGTAACTTCTGGGATGCTAGCTTGATGTGTTTGGTCTATTGTGGGTTTTGATTGGTGGCTTAGTTGTAGACTGGCTGCTAGCTAGCTATTTTTATCTTTTTCTTGTGTGCAGAAATTGGATAATAATGGATTATTTTACTTTGGATAGTTGCTTATAGCAAGTATGCTGGCTATGATGGCCTTGATGTTTCCCCATATCTTCTAGTTGGTATGCATATAATTGTAACCCTTCCCATGAAGTTTAGATACTCATATGTATTGTTGCCCTTGAGATGATCTTAATAGCAGCCTTCTCTTTCTCCTCTTTCTAAATTGTTTACTTTATCATTTTCCCATGAGCTATGACCATTCCCTTTGTAGTGTTTTGCAAATTTATTTAGCAGGTTGTAACTTCACAGATGGAATGATCTTTACTCATCCAACTCATGTACTATTTATGTGGATCTTGTTTATCTTCCCTTCTCCAAGGGATCATGTGCTGCTACTGACTAGTCGTTTTACTATTTTTTTAAGTATTATTAATATTTTTTGCGTCTTTTCTCATTCTCTTTTATTTTCTTATTTCATTATACTTAGATGGGAGTTTAGCTCTTTAGGTTTCTTATAGCTCTGTGAGCAGTAGAAATTTGAGCTTTACCCCTTTTATGGACATTATATCCTTTATTTTTATGGTAATAAAATTCTAACTTTCTAAAAAACCTAAACCTATGAATGGGTAGAACCTTGATGGAACATCACCATCAACCAAGCTTAGTCTATCTGGCGGTGGAGGCAAGGTGGATGGCTATTATCGTGGTGGTGGGGCATCTGGAGGTCTTGATTGACATGGAGGTGGTGGTCGAGCAATGGTGGTTATGAAGGTGTGAGGAGTGAAGGTTCTACGCCATGGTGGTGGTGGAGGGAGAGAAGGATATGACGGTGGATCCCGCTACTTGAGAGGTCAGGGTGGTTCAGATGGGAACTAGAGAAATTAAAGAACGGATGATCCGATCTGCTACTTATGGAACTATCTTTATAGTAGAGACGGTTCTAGTTATCTAGGGTTTTTTTGCTCTATGCATGCTCATTTTTTATCTATGTTGTTGCTTGTGTAGAAAACTTCATGTGTTACTTGGTTGATGAATGAAGAAATGTTGAATATGAATTTGTTCTCTATTAAAACCATAAACCTAAACTAAAACAACCCTAAACCCAAACCTAAACCCTAAAATCTAAACCCCAAAATCCTAAACCCTAAACTCTAAACTCTAAAACCTAAACCTAAACCCCTAAAAATATAATAAACTAAATAATAAATTAAACTAACTTAATTTAAAAAAACTTAAACCCTAAATCCTAAACCTAAATCCTAAACCCTAAACCCTAAACCTAAACCTACACTAAACCCACAACCTAGCTTAATTAGAATGAAAATAAACTTGAGGACTATATTATGATATCTATTTTTGACAAGTTTTGCAACATCTCTATCTTTTCTAATTAATTGGGTCAAATACTTTTCAAGATCTCTTACAATGGTGATTTAATTCTTAAAGAGGTTTGGAATTTTATTAGAAATAAATAGAATACCTCTAATTATATCATTAAACTTTAGAACAATATCATTCCCATTTCTTATTTAGTTTTAGTTTGGATGATTTTGAATAACTTCATTTAGTTGATTTCTTACTCTAGCTTAAAGGGATTTTCTTACTTGCTAAGTGCTATTATTGCTTTCATATTGAATATGTAAATCATGATTTTTCCAATGGTGTTATTGTTTCAAAACTTTGGATACGATATGATGATTTATTTAACACTAACTATTTTCATAGCTCTCTTCATTATATCAACTTCTTGAAGTTTGTTTTCATAAAACTGTGAAAGGTCATATCAAAGCTTTTATTACTATTACCCTTATTTGGTTCATTTGGATGGATAGAAATGATGCTAAATATCATGGCATCCCTATGAACCATAAAAGGATCCTTGAAAAGAAAAATTCTTGCTTTGTTTAATGCAAACTTAATTAGCAATTTTCACTTTAGAAGTTATAAATTTGTGGCTAAAAAATTGGGTAACACTTTGCATGATGATCCTTCCTACAAGAGTATTAGGATTATACATTGGATTAAGCCTAATAAAATTCCATTAAGATCAATATTGATGGTTATATTTCCCCAAACAAATATGGTTATGGTAGAATTCTTAGGGATTCTAAAGGCACTATCATTTGTGTTTTCTTACCCCTCAAAGCTTGTTCTATTATTTGAACTCATGATTTGTTAACAAAGCTATTGATATTTGTTTAAGCAAAGGCCTCTTAAATATTTGGATTGAAGTTAATGCTCTTCTTTACTTGATATTCTAAATAATAATATGGGAAATGCCGACTTATTTTATCTTCTAATCACACTATAAAGCTTTTTTCTCAAGTTTGCTACAAAATTTCTCACATTCCTCGTGAAGGTAATTATTCTGCTGATTTCCTGGCTAATCTGGGAGGGGAATTAAATGAGCTCACTTTATTTGGTAACCATAGCTTTCCTAAGCATCTGTTGGTCTGATCAATCTAGATAACACTGGACTGTCTTAATTCAAATTTTAACGTTATGCTCTTTTGTTGATCTTTTGCTATGGTGGTTTTATTGAGTCTATTTTTTGTTGGTTTTTTTGTGCTCCCCTCACTAGGAAGTGGTTTTTGCTGAGTTTCTTTCTATACCTAAACCCCATTCTATACTTACAACCTTTTTTGGGTCAGTGTGGTTTTAATTGGTTTCCTCTCCAAGTGGTTTTTCTTTCTATGGCTCATGCTTTGTGTCTATGGGTTGTGCTTGTGTTGGATTTAGCTACCCTTTTACCAATGAATGTTGGGTTTGCCTCTAGTTTTGGATGGTTGTGGCCTTTTGAATTAGATTTTGCAAATGCTATGGTTGGTTCTCTGTTCTTGTTATTTATTTCTTTCATCTACCTGGGTGGTTATGGTTTGTTGTTAGCCTCTTGCAGCTTAGTTTTAGGTTTATTTTGTGGTTGTTGTTCTCTTTTCTTGGTTTGGATTGGAGGTTTTTGCTAGTTGGTTCCATCTGCCATGTGAATTGGAGTTAGCTATTATGTGGTTATTGTCTCCCCATTTTCTCCTTTGTAGTGATTATCTTCTCTTTGGAAGGGGTTTTGTTTGCCTCTAGCCTTATTCCTTTCATTATAGTTTTGTTGCTTATGGTTGGGTGGTCCTCCTTGGCCTTTTTTAAATTGGTTGGGTGACTACCATTTTTGTTTCTTGGTTATTTTGGAGATCTCCAGGTGGGTTGTGGTTTTGTCTACTGTTGTTCTTTTTTGGCTCTATATTGGCTCTATCTAGGTTGGTTTTGTTGGCGAGCTAGTTGTATTTTGGTTGGTTGGTTGGCTAGGTGGATGTGTTGTTTGTTGGATGGTTGGTTTAGGTGCTTTTGGTTGGGTTCTTTAGTTGGGTTTGTCTGCTCTTGGGTTGGTTATCTCTCTTGTGTAGCTATTTTTTTTTGTTTTTGCTTCCCATTTGGGTGTTGGATTGCCTACTTTGACTTTTCATGCTCATCTGTTGGCTCTGGGTGGTTTATTGGCTATTTTGTTGGTGGAGGATATGAGCTCTTATGGGTTTTTTTGTCCTCTTTTAGGACTTGTTGTTGGGGTTTGACTACTTGTGGGGTTTTTTATGGCTGCTGTCTTGCCTTGGATGCTTGTCCAATGGCTTAGTGTGTTGAACTTTATGTTGGATGTTGGTATTGACTACCTTTGGTTTAGTTAGTGCTCCTTATTTCTTGATATTTGCCTCTTGGTTGGTGATGGTGGATTTGCTTTTCTTTGCTGCCTTGGTGGTGGTTTTGATGGTAATTTATGGTTGCCCTCTTGGTCTCTCTCTATGTTTTAGCTTTCCTCTCTCTCTCTCGCTTATCTTCTACTATTTTATTATTTGGGTGGAGGTTTTGCCCTTGGATTTGGATTGCTAGTCTAGAGATAGTTGGGGTTCTTGGGCCACCTTTAACTTCTAGGATGGCTTTATGTGTTGGTCTATTATGGGTTTTGGTTGGTGGGTTGGTTTCATTTTGCTACTATTGTTTTTCTTTGTTTTTTTTTTGTGCAAGGACTACATCACTATGGACTATTTTACCTTGGATGGTTGCTTATATTAGGTATGTTGGATATGATGGCCTTGATGTTTCCCCATATCTTCTCTCTAGTTGGTAGCATGCATATGATTGTAACCCTTCTCATGAAGTTTGGATGCTCATATGTATTGTTGAGATGATCTAAAAGTCGAACTTTCTCTTTCTCGACTTTCTAAATTGTTTACTATCATTTTCATTGAGCTATAACCATTGCCTTTGTAGTATTTTATAGATTTCTTTTGCAGTTGGAACTTCTCATGGAATGATCTTTTACCAACTCAAGTACTATTGATATGGAGCTTATCTTGCCTTCTCAATGGGATCATGAGTTGCTACCGACTAGTCCTTTTACTATTTCTTAAGTATTAGTCCTTTTGTGTATTTTCTCATTTGCTTTTATGCTATTTTTTTCTTTTTTTTTCTTTTTCCATTGTACTTAGATGGGGTTTAGCTTTTAGGTTTCTTGTAGCTCATGAGTAGTAGAAATTTGAGCATTACCCCTTTTAAAGACATTGTATCCTTTATTTTATGGTAATAAAATTCTAATTTTCCCTAAAACCTAAACCCTAAGAATGGGAAGAACCTTGATGGCAGAACATCCATCAACCAGTTCTCTAGATCTTGTGGTGGAGGCGAAGGGGAGGCAGCGGTTATTGTAGTGGTGGTGGAGGATCTGGAGGTGCTGGTGGATATGGAGGTGGTGGTCGAAGCATTGATGGTTATGGAGGACTGAGGAGAGACGGAGGTTATAGCCAATGTGGTGGTGAAGGGAGGGATAGATGGTGGATCCACTAAGAGGTCGTGGCTCGATGGGAACAGAAATTGAAATGGCCGATCGATCTACTGCTATGGAATGTGTCTTTACAGTAGAGAGTTCTAGTTATCTAGTGTTTTGATTTGCTCTATGCATTTTTTTATCTATGTTGTCACTTGTGTCTTAGAAAACTTGGTGTGTTACTTGATTGATGAAATCAAAAGAAGAAATGTTGAATGAATTTGTTGTTAAAAAAACCCAAAAAAACTAAACTATAAACTAAATCTAAACCCTAAACCCTAAACCTAAACCCTAAACTTACAACCCTAAACCTACAACCTAAACCTAAACCCTACACCCTAAAAAACCCTAAACCTTAAACCCCTAAACCATAAAACCTAAACCCTATACCCTAAAACCCTAAACCCTAAACCCTAAACCCTAAAGCCTAAATTGTAAACCCTAAAGCCTAAATGCCAAACACTAAATCTAAACTTAAAGTAACTAAATAAGTTAAAAAGTAAACCTAAACCCAAACCTTAACCTAAATTGGGCATGATGGCGACATCACCATCAACCGCCTTCGATCTCGGCATTGGAGGTGAAGGTGGAGGTAGCGATATGGCGGTGGTGGTGGGAATCTAAAGTGCTAATGGATATGGAGGTGGTGGAGCAAAGGTGGTTATGGAGGAGGAGGCGGCGAGGTTATAGTCATGGTGGTGAGGGAGAGATTGGGGATATGATGGTGGATCCCACTACTCGAGAGGCCAGGGTGGTTTTGATGGGAACTAGAGAAACTGAAGAATGGCCAATCAGATCTGCTAATGAACTATGTCTTTATAGTAGAGATAGTTCTAGTTATCTAGAGTTTTTGATTTGCTCTATGCGTGCTCATTTTTTATCTATGTCATCACTTGTGTCTTAGAAAACTTGGTACGTTACTTGGTTGATGAAATCAAAAAGAAAAAAATGTTGAATCTATATTTGTTCTCTATTAAAACCAAAACCCTTAACACTAAAACTAAACCTAAACCCTGAGGAGGTGGTTGATGGGGAGAGAAATTGAAGAACAACCAATCAATCTGTTATGGAATTATCTTTACTAAATGGTCTAGTTATCTAGGTTTTTTTTATTTGCTCTATGCTCATTTTTTATCTATGTCATAACTTGTGTCTTAGAAAACTTGGTGTGTTACTTGGTTGATGAAATCAAAGAAAAATGTTGAATCTGAATTTGTTCTCTATTTAAAAAACCTAAAACCCTAAACACTAAACTAAAACTAGAACCCTAAACCCTAAACCCTAAAAAACCTAAAATATAAACCCACAAAACCCTAAACCTAAACCCTAAACCCTAAACTCTAAACCTTAAACCCTACCCCAACCCTCCTAAACCCTAAACCCTAAACCTAAAACCCTAAACTCTAAGCTCTAAACAAAACCTAAAAGCATAAAACTTAAGCTAAAGCCCCTAAACTAAATAAACTTAAACCCAAACTAACCCAAACTAAACAAACAAACCCTAAATAAACCACAAACCCTAAAAATCTAAACTCTAAACTAAAACACTAAACCTCTCCCAAACCTTAAACCTAAACCTCCTAACTATAAACCTAAACCCTCTAAAACCCCCTACTAAACCTAGTGATTAAATTTAAAACTAAATCCTAAACCACAAACCTGACCTACCCTAAACCTCCCTAAACCACCTAAACCCTAAACCTACCCTGGGCTAAACTAAAACCCTACCCAACCTAAACCCTAAACCCAAACCCAAAACTTAAACCTACCCTCCACAAAAAAACCTAAACCAAACCTAAACTAAATAAACCTAAAATAAAATATAAAATAAACCAAAATAAAATAAAATAAATAAAATAAACCTAAACTTAACCCAAAACCTAATCTAAAATGAAAATAAAATAAATTAAAACTAAATAAAATAAATAAATAAAACCTAAACTAAACTAAAATAAACTAAACTTAAAATAAAATAAAATAAAAAACTAAAATAAAAACTAAATAAAAATAAACCAAAATAACATAAATAAATAAAAAAATAAAAATAAAATAAACTAAAATATAAAACTAAACCTAAAATAAAATAAAAATAAACCTAAACCTAAACTAAAATAAACTAAACTAAAATAAATAAACTAACCTAAAACCTAAATAAAAACTAAATAAAATAAAATAAACTAAAAATAATCTAAATAAAATAAAAAAATAAACCTAATTAAAACCTAACCTAAATAAAAAATAAAAAAAAACCTAAACCTAAACCTAAAATAAAATAAAACCTAAACCTAAACCTAAAAGAAAAAATCAAACCTAAACCTAAAAGAAAATAAAATAAAACTCAACTAAATAAAATTAAACCTAAACCTAAACCTAAAACATAAACTAAAATAAAAAAAACCTATGCTAAAATAAATAAACTTAAAATAAAATAAACTAAACTAAATAAAAATAAACATAAATAGAAATAAAATAAAGAAAACTAAAATAAAATTAAACAAAATATAAATAAACCTAAACTCGATTTACTTAATTAAAAAAAAATTTAAACTTTAAATCTTAAACCCTAAACTCTAAACCCTAAAAGCGTAAACCCTAATACCCTAAACCCTGAAGCTTAAACCCAAAACCTAAACCCTAAACCCTCAGCACAAACCCTAAACCCTAAACCCTAAAACCCAAACGCAAAACTTAAACTTAAATTAACTAAATAAATTTAAAAATAAACTAAAACCTAAAAACCTAATAAACTTAAACCTAAACCAAAACCCTAAGAATGGGTAGAACCTTGAAGGAACATCACCTTCCAGCTCAATCTAGATCCATGTAGGCGAAGGAGGAGGCTCATTATCGTGGTGGGGAACTGAGGTCGACATGGAGGTGGTGGTGGGCAGTGGTTGTTATGGAGGTGTGAGCGATGGAGGTTATGGTGGTAGTGGAGAAGGAGAGGATATGATGGTGGATCGCTACTAGAGAGGTTGGGTGGTCGATGGGAACTAGAGAAATTGAAGAATGATCGATCCTATCTACTGCTTATGAAACTTTAGCTTTATAATAAAGGCGGTTCTAGTTATCTAAGGTTTTTGATTTGCTCTATACATGCTCACTTTTTATTTATGTCATCACTTGTGTCTTAGAAAACTTTGTGTGTTACTTGGTTGATGAAATTGAAAGAAGAAATGTTGAATCTTAATTTGTTCTATGTTAAAAAAAAAACCCAAAACCCTAAACTAAAACTTGAACCATAAACCTAAAATCTAAACTATAAATCAAATTAAAACCCTAAACCTAAACCTAAACCTTAAAACCTAAACTAAAAACCTAATCTAAACTAAATAAAAACCTAAACCTAAAAATAAAATAAAATTTAAAATAAAATTAAAATAAAAAAAATAAAATAAAATAAACTAAACTAATAAAATAAATAAAATAAAAAAAAAAAAAATAAAATAAAAAAAATATAATAAATACTAAACATAAAAATAAAATAAAATAAAATAAACATAAAAAAATAAATAAAAAACCTAAAATAAATAAAATAAAACTTAAATCTAAACTAAAAAAAAAAATAAATATATAAAAATATATAAAACCTAAACTAAAATAAAAAAAACCTAAAATAAACTAAACCTAAACCCTAAACTAAATAAAATAAAATAAACTAAAAATAAACTAAACCTAAACTAAAATAAAACATAAAATAAACACTAAAATAAATAAAACCAAAAAAAAACCTAAACCTAAAAAATTAAAATAAAACTTAACAAAAAAAACTAAAAAAAAACATAAAACTATAAAACCAAAAATAAACTAAAATAAAACCTAAACTAAAATATAAACTAAAATAAATAAACTAAATAAAAAATAAAATACTAAACCCTAAACCTAAATAAAATATCCTAAACTAAACCTAAATAATTAACCTAAACCCTACCAAAAACTAAATAACTAAACTCTAACCAAAATCCTAAACCTAAACTCTAACTAAACTTTAAAACAACCTAAACTACCTATAAATCCTGAAACTAAAACCTAAAAAACTCTAAACTAAAACCCTAAAATCCTTAAACCCTAAACACCTATCCTCCACAAACCAAAACCCTACACTAACTTAAACCCTAAACTCTACAACCTAACTACTAAACCTAACCCAACCTGAGCCTAAACTGACCCTGACCCTAAACCCTAACCCTAACCACTAAACTCCCAAAAAACCTAAAACCCAAAAACTAAACTTAAAATAATATAAAAAAAAAAAACCTAAAAAAAAAAATAAAATATAAAAAAATAAAATAAAAAAAACTAAACTAAAAATAATAAATTAAAAAATAAAAAAATAAAAAATAAAATATATAAATATAAATACTAAAAAATAAAATAAACTAAATAAAAACTAAATGTAAAATAAAAAAATAAAATAAAATAAAATAAAATAAAATAAAAGCTAAAAAAACTAAAAATAAAAAAAATAAACCTAAAAATAAACCAAAATAAACAAAAAATAAAACCTAAAATAAATAAAAAAAAACTAACCTAATATAAAATAAATAAATAAATAAAATAAACTAAACTAAAATAAATAAACTAAAATAAACAAAACTGAACCTAAACTTAAAAATAAACTAAACTAAAACTAAACAAAATAAAAAAACTAAAAAATAAACCTAAACTAAAAAAAAATAAAAATAAACCTAAAATAAAACTAAAACCTAAATAAAAAAAAATAAAAAAACTAAAATAAAACCTAAAAACATAAAAAAAATAAAACTTAAACCTAAACCTAAAATTAAAAATAACCTAAACCTAAAAAATAAATAAAATAAAATTCAACTAAAATAACCTAAACCTAAAAATAGTAAAATAAAAAACATAAACTAAATAAAAAAATAAAACCAAACTAAATAAAACCTAAATAAATAAAAAAAAATAAAAAATAAACTAAATAAACCTAAACCTGTCGGTTTACTTAATTTTTTTCTTTAAAAACCATAATCCTAAATCAAACTAAACCCTATAAAAAACCCTACCCAAAACTAAAAAAACCCTAAAACCCTACCCTAATACCCTAAACTTAACCCTAAACTACTATAAACCCAATAAATAACTAATAACTAACTAATAAACCTAAAACCCTAACATCTAAAATAAAATAAACCTAAATAACTAAAATAAACTAACTAAACTAATAACTAACTAAACTAACTAATAATAATAAACTAACTAACTAACTAACTAAACTAATAACTACATAAATAATAACTAAATAATAATAACTAAACTAATAATAACTAAAAAAACTAAAAACTAAAACTAATAACAAGAACTATAACTAATAATAATAAACTAATAATAATAAAATTAATAATAATAAAACTAACCTAAAATTAAACTAAATAAATAAAAACCTAAATAAATAAACTAATCTAATAATAATAAAACAAACCTAATAAAATAACTAAAATAATAATAAGCTAATAAAACTAATAACCAAAACTAATAAAAATAATAAAAAATAAACTAAACTAAAAACTAATAATAACTAAAAACACTATATAATAATAACCTAATAACATAAAAATTAACTAAATTAAACTAAAATTAATAATAAACAAAATAATAAATAAATAAAACTAAATGAAACTAAACTAAACTAACTAAACTAATAAAATAATAATAAACTAAAATAAAAAACTAACCAATAATAACTAACTAATAATAATAAACTAATAATAACTAAACTAACTAAATAAATAACTAATAAACTAATAATAATAATAATTAAAACTAATAATAATAAAACTAAATAAACTAAACATCAAACCCTAAACCTAAACTAATAAAACTAATAATAATAAAACTAAAAATAACAAAATAAACTAAACTAAAATAATTAATAACTAAACTAATAAAAACTAATAATAATAACTAAACCATAACTAAAACTAATTAACTAATAATACTAAAAACTAAACTAACTAATAACTAAGAAAAAAATAATAATAATAACTAATAAAACTAATAACTAAAACCTAATAATAACTAATAAATAAAACTAATAATAAACTCAATAATATAAAACTAATATAAACAAATAAAACTAAATAACTAATAATTAACTAAAACTAAAAAATTAATAAAACTAAACTAATTAATAAATTAACCTAAAAATAAATAATACACTAAATAAACTAATAAACTAAACTAATAAATAACTAAAATAACTAACTAAAACTAAACCTACTAATAAACCATAAAACCAACTAAAATAAACATAATAACTAAACTTATAAAACTAATAAACTAATAAATTAATAAAACACTTAACTAAAATTAATATAACTAATTATATAAACTAATAACTAAATAAACAAACTAACTATAACTAAACTAATAAACTTAATAATAAATAAATAATAAAACTAATAACTAAACTAATAAAAACTAACAATATAATAATTAATGATTAATAACTAACTAAAGTAATAAAATAATAATAAAATAATAATAACTAATTAATAAATAATGAAAATAACTAAAACTAAATAATTAAATAATAAACTAAATAATAATAAAATTAATAATAATAATAATAAAAATAAACTAAGAAAAAACTAATCAAAAATAAAAATAATAATAAACCAACTAATTAAACTAATAATAATAATAAATAATAAATAACTAATAATAACTAAAAAAAATAAACCTTAAACTAAACTAAAAATAATAATAAACTAAAACCTAAACCCATAACTAAACTAATAAAACAAATAAATAAAAAAACTAAACTAATAAAACTAAACCACTAATAAAACTAACTAAAACCTAAATAATAATAAAAAACCAATAATAACTAACTACACTAAATAAAATAACTAATAAAGTAATAAACTAATAAATAAACTAACTAATAAACTAAACTAATTAATAAATAAACCTAAACTCTAATAAATAATAAACACTAAAATAAACTAATAAACTAATAATAATAACTAATAATATAACTAAATAACTAACTAAAACTAAACCTAAACTAATAATATTTAATTAAAACTAATTAATAAATAAACATAAAAATAACTAAACCTAATAAACAAACTGATAACTAATTATAAACTAATTACAAAACACCTAACTAAAAAAATTAATAATAACTATCTAATAATTAGCTAATAAACTAATAACTAAGTAAAACAAAACTAAAATAAAATAAATAAGCTAAATTAATAAAACTAATAATAATAACTAATAATACTAACTAATAAATAACTAAATAACTAAACTAAAACTAACTAAAAGAACTAAACAATAATTTAAAACTTATAATAATAAACATAACTAATAATAATAATAAACTTAAAAACTAATCTAAAAAAAACTAATAATAAAATGAACTAATAAATAATAATAATAATAAAATAATAAATAAACTAATAATCCTAATAAAAAACTAATCCATAATAATCTAAAAAAAACTAATAATATAAATAATAACCTAAACCCACAAACTAAACTAATAAAACTAATAAATAAATAAACTAACAATAAACTAGTAAAACTAAACCATTAACTAAAATTAACTAAAACCTAAATAATAATAACTAACTAAACTAAATAAATAACTAATTAACTAATAATAACTAAATTAACTAATAATAATTAATAAATAAACTAAAATAAACAAAACCCCAATAAACAAACTAACTAAATAAATAAATAAACTAAACTCACTCCCTAAACTAACCAAAATAATAATAACTATAAAATTAAAAAACTTAACTAACTAAAACTAAACTAACTAAACTAAACATAATACTAATACTAAACTAATAATAACCTAAACTATAAAATAATAATAATATAATAAATAAAATCTAAACCCTAAACTAAAACCCTCTTATTGAGCAATTTTGGGATCCCTCGCATTCTTGGTGAGTTTTTGAGTGCTTTCTCTCTTGGTTTCCTTATAAATTGTCAGCTTTGGGCTGATCTTGACATGTTCTTGTCATGATGATGTGACTCATGGCTTCAGCCTCTTTAAATCCATGGGGTAAATCCCATGTGCTAATGGATCCTTAAATTAGAATTTTGGGTAATCCTTGTTCTAAATTACCTGTTACTAAATCTTTCAAAAGGCTTTAGCTATATAAAATTCCTCCATGAGCCTCTTTGAATTTGCTTCATATGACTTTTAAAGGTTACTCCAATAATTATGATTTTATGAGGATATTGAAAGATTTGAGCCTTTTGGCCAAGAAGGTATTGTTCTTTTTTTAAGAGCTTAAATTTATCGGTTCATTTTCTATTCTGATTGATCCAAGGCATGTTTTGATTAAACTTTCTAATGACCTTGTTTACAAAATAGTGTTTTCTAGGAGTTTTTACTATGTTTTTAATTGTCAAATGCGTATTCGAAAGTAGATTCCTATGTTTGATGTAAATGATGAGTCTCCAATTGTTCCCATTTGGATTTATTTACCTAACTTGCATATTCATCTATTTAATAATCAAATTCTTTATGCTATTGGGTTGATTTTTGGACTTTTGTAATTTGATCAAGCATTGCTTCTTCTAGACCGTTTCTAGAATTCTTGTAGAGATTGAAATTATTAAACAATATAGAAATTTGGTTGGGTTAAGAAAATGTGATTATTTTCAAAAGTTATTTTGAGAAGTTTCCCATTTTTTGTAATCATTGTAAGATTGATGGGCATGAAATTTTTGAATGCTTCCTTGCTCATCCCTCTCTTAGGTAGAAAGTCCCCAGTAAGAATTCAATTGTTGAAAAAATGATGATTGTCTCAAGTTGGATAAAGAAAAATCGCTTTTCAAAATTGATGTTTTGCAAAAGATTTGAATCTTCAAAAAGTTTTACCTATTAATGATTTGTCTGCGGAAGATAATTTTGGTGTTTATGAAAAATTTTTAACTAATATTCATGCTCTAAGTGTTTCTTTCAAAGATATTGTTAAAGGGAAGACTTTAGAGGCTGTGGTTAATGGTTCTATTGGTTTGGATGTTGTTCATAAGTCCCTTCATGATGATGGATTGAATATTGTTGATTCTAACACCATTTCTTCCAATCAGTTGGATATTATTTCTCTTTCTCTTATGTATACTTTAGATCATGGGAAAGAGATAATTTCTTTACCTTCTTTGATTGAGAATGGTGGTGAAAAGAATCTTCTTATTTCTAATATTTTAATTTCTGGTCCTAACAATCTTGTTAATATTGGCAATCCTTCTTTTAAAAATAAGATTTAGATACCTGTGATAATTCTCTCATTGTGAATAGTTCTATTTTAGTTCAAAATGTTGGTTTTTCTATGGTTGGTAATTCTATTCAGAATTTTGGTAATATGCTATATGTTTCTAAGGGATTTGAATCTTATTTTAATCCCTTACATGAAGATTGTCTAAAATATATTATGCTTCTCTTGCTTCTTTTATGAATGAGATAGGGAGGACACTCTTCAGATTTTGTTGGAAGGAAAAAATATAGATAATTGTCTCCTTAATAAAGCTATTTTTGCTTCTTCTTTCACTTCTAATTCTGAAATGCATACTATTTTTGATTTTCCTTTGTCTAATGTTGTGGATGATTCTGAATGCTCTTCTTTGAAATTGATAGCTTCTGTTGATCCCCATGCCTTTTATAATCTTGATTCATTTTGTGTGGAGATTTTTTAGAGAAAGGGCATGGTTATAAAATGTTTAGAAGAAAAAAAAGTGTTCACATTTATGCCCCTCTTCACTTGCTAAGGTTACTCATTCCAAAGCTTCTTGGAAATAATCTCTATCCTTGGGAGGTTTTTCTTTTGTTTTTCTCTCTGTTGGTGAGCTTTTTTCTTTGTTTGTTTTCTTGCTACACAGCATTGGTTTCTTGGCTCCTCCTTCTAGCTTGGTGTTTCTAGCTTCCTATTTGTTGAGTTTTTTTTTTGGTGCCCAAAGTCTTGAACCTAAGCTAAATAAAACCTAAAAATAAAATAAATAAAAATACCTAAACTTAAATAAAATAAAATAAAAACCTAAATCCTAAAACTAACCCTAAACCCTAAAAAAATCATAAACCCTAAACCAACCTTAAACCCTAAACCCTAAACCCTAAACTAAACTCTAACCATAACTTTAAACTCTAAACCCTAAAACCCTAATGCCTAAAATAACCTATAAAACTAAAAAACCCTATCTTAACCCTAAACCTAAACCTTAAACCCTAAATTCTAATAAACCTACACTAAACCTAACCCTAAATAACCACAAACCCTAAACCCTAAACCTAAAATCTAAAACCTAAACCTAAATTAAACTTAAAAATAAAATGATAAAAAAAACCTAAGCTAAAATGATAAAATAAAATAAAGTAAAATAAAATAAAATAAGATAAAATAAAACCTAAACCTAAAAATAAAATAAATTAAATAAAAATAAAAATAAAATAAAATAAATAAATATAAACTAAACTAAAAATAAAATAAACTTAAGAATAAAAATAAAATAAAAAAATAATAAAACTAAAATAAAATAATAAAATAAAAAATAAACTTAAAAAATTAAACCTAAAAATAAAAAAATAAAACCTAAACCTTAATGAAAACTTAAACCTAATATAAAATAAAATAAATAAAATAAAATAAACCTCACATAAAACTAAAATAAACTAAACTAAAATAAATAAAACATGAACATAAACCTAAAAAAACTAAACATAAACCTAAAAAAACTAAACAAAATAAAATAAACTAAAAATAAATTAAAAATAAACCTAAACCTAAACAAAAAAAAGAAAACTTAAAAATAAACCTAAAATAAAAACCTAAAACCTAAACTAAAAAAAAATAAAACTTAAAAATAAACCTAAAATAAAAACCTAAAACCTAAACTAAAAAAAAATAAAACTTAAAAAATAAACCAAATAAAACCTAAAACTAAAACATAAAATAAAATAAAAACTTAAACCTAAACCTAAAAATAGACCTAAAACCTAAAAAAATAAAATAAAATAAAGTTCTAAAGAATTAAACCTAAAAAAAATAAAGTAAAATAAAAAAATCTAAAATAAAACCTAAAAATAAATAAAACCAAACTAAATAAAATCATAAATAAAAAATAAAATAAATTAAAATAAAAAAAAATAAACTAAATAAACCTAAAACTTAATTTTTTCTTTAAAAAACCAAAATCCTAAATCTTAACCCTAAACCCTAAACCTAAAACAAACTAAAACCCTAAACCCTAAAAACCACACCCCTAAAACCCTAAACCTTAAAAAAACCCTAAAATAAAATAAATAATAGTAACTAATAAACCTAAAACCAGTAAACATAACTAATAAAAACTTAATAACTAAACTAACAAAACTCAATTAATAACTAAATAAACTAACTAATAAAATAATAATAATAACTAACAAATAACTAAAAAATTATTAACTAAACTAAACTAATAAAACTAACTATACCTAATAATATAACTAAATAATAATAACTAAAACTAATAGCTAAAAAAAACTATAGTAACTAAATAATAATAACACTAAACTAATAAACTAATAATTAACTAAATGAAATAACCAATAACTAAAACTAATATTAAAATAACCTAAAATAAACTAATAAATAAAATAAAATAAACTAATCCTAATAATAATAAACAAACCTAATAAACTAACTAAAATAATAAAAAATAACTAACTAAAACAAGAAACTAATACTAATAATAATAAAAATAAACTAAACTAAAATAATAATAAAAACACTTTAAATAATAAAACTAAACTAAAACTAAAAAATAAATTAAAATTAATAATAAACTAAATAATAAATAAATAAAACTAAACTAAAACAAAACACTAAACTAACTAAACTAATAAATAATAATAAACTAAATAAAAAAACTAACCAATAATAACTAACTAATAATAAACTAATAATAACTAAATAACTAAAAATAAATAACTAATAAACTAATAATAATAATAACTAAAATAATAATAATAATAAACTAAATAAAAACATCAAACCCAACTTAAATTAATAAAAATAATAATAAAACTAAAATAATAAACTAAACTTAAAATAATTAATAACTAAACTAATAAAACTAATAATAATAACTAAACCATAACTAAAAAAACTAATTAACTAATAATAAAACTAAACTAAAACAAACTAATAACAAGAAAACTAAAACTAATAAATAATAAACTAATAAAACTAATAAACTAAAAACCTAATAACTAATAAAGTTAAAATAATAAACTTAATAAAATTAATAACTAACTATAATAAATAACTAATAAACTAATAAAAACTAACTAAAAAAGTAACTAATAACTAAACTAATTAATAAATTAACCTAAACCACAATAATTGACACTAAAACTAAACTAATAAACTAATTATAATAACTAATAATAAATAATAAGTAACTAAAACTAAATCTAAACCTAAACTAAAAAACCATAAAAAAACTAATACATAAACATAATAATAACTAAATCTTATAAACTAACAAATAACTAATAAGAAATTAATTATAAAACCTTAACTAAAATTAATAACTAACTAATTATAAACTAATAACTAAACAAACAAAACTAACTAAATAACTAAACTAATAAACTTAATAAATAAGTTAATAATAATAATAAAACTAACTAACATTAACTATAATAAAAGCTAACAATAATAAAACTAATAATTAACTAATTAAAAAATAACAAAATAACTAAATCGTAAACCCTAATTAAATAGATAAACTAAATACTAATAATAAAATTAATAATAATAAACAAATATGAATAATAATAATAATAATAATAATAATAATAATAAACAACTAAGAAAAAAACTAATCAAAAATAAAACTAATAATAAACCAACTAATTAAACTAATAATAATAATAAATAATAAATTACTAATAATAACAAGAAAAACTAAACTTTAAAACTAAACTAAAAAACTAATGATAATAAACTAAAAACCTAAACCATAACTAAACTAATAAACTAATAAAAATAACAAAACAAAATAACCACTAACTAAAACTAACTAACTAAATAATAAAATAAAAATAATAATAATATACCTAAATAAATAAAAATAACTAACTAATAGTAATAAACTAATAAACAAACTAATAAACTAAACTAATTAATAAATAAACCTAAACTCTAATAAATAATAAACACTAAAACTAAAATAATAAACTAATAATAATAATTAATAATATATAATTAAATAACTAAATAAAACTAAACCCTAAATCTAAACTAATAATTAATTAAAACTAACTAATAAGTAAACATAAAAATAACTAAATATAAAACAAACTAAATATAAACTAATTATAAAACACATAACTAAAAAAATTAATAATAACTATATAATAATTAGCTAATAAACTAATAACTAAAAAAAACAAAACTAAATAAATAAATAAACTAAATTAATAAACTAATAATAATAAAACTAATAATAAACTAACTAATAAATAACTAAATAACTAAACTGTAAACCTTAACTAAATAAATAAACTAAATAATAATTAAAAATTTATAATAATAAACATAAGCTAATAATAATAATAAACTTAAAAAACTTTTCTAAAACAAAACTAATAATAAATGAACTAACTAAATAAATATAATAATAAATAATAAATAACTAATAATCCTTACTAAAAAACTAATCCATAAACTAAATCTAAAACAATAATATAAACTAATAAACCTAGACCCATAACTAAAAAACTAATAAACTAATAAATAAAATAACAAAATAAAACTAATAAAACTAAACCATTAACTAAAATTAACTAAAACCTAAATAATAATAAAACCATAAACTAATAATAATAACTAACAAAACTAAATAAATAATGAATTAACAAATAATAACTAAACTAAATAATAATAATAAATAAATAAATAAAATAACTAACTAAAACTAAACTAACTAAACTAAGCATAATACTAATATTAAACTAATAATAACCTAAAACTTATAAAATATAATAATAACTAATATAAACTAAACCTAAAATCTAAACCTTATAACTAAACTAAACCCTCTTATTGAGCAATTTTGGGATCCCTCGCATTTTTGGTGAGTTTTTGAGTGCTTTCTCTCTTGGTTTCCTTATAAATTGTCAACTTTGGGCTGATCTTGACATGTTCTTGTCATGATGATGTGACTCATGGATTCAGCCTCTTTAAATCCATGGGGTAAATCCCATGTGTTAATGGATCCAACTAGGGCATTAGAATTTTTGGGTAATCCTTATTCTAAATTACCTACTGTTACTAAATCTTTCAAAAAGGCTTTAGCCTATAAGAATTCCTCCACCGAACCTCTTTTGAAATTGGCTTCATATGACTTTTAAAGGTACTCCAACAAATATGATTTCAGATGAGGATATTGAAAGATTAGCTAAGCCTTTTGGCCAAAGATAGAAGGTATTCGTTCTTTTTTTAATAGCTTAAATTTATCTGGTTCATTTTCTATCGGGCTAACTGATCCAAGGCATGTTTTGATTAAACTTTCTAATGACCTTGATTACAAAATAGTGTTTTCTAGGAGTTTTTACTATGTTTTTAATTGTCAAATGTGTATTCGGAAGTGGATTCCTATGTTTGATGATAATGATGAGTCTCCTATTGTTCCTATTTGGATTTCTTTACCTAACTTGCATATTCATCTATTTAATCATCAAATTCTTTATGCTATTGGGTTGATTTTTGGTCGCCCTTTGCAATTTGATCAAGCAACAGTTGCTTCTTCTAGACCATCTGCTGCTAGAATTCTTGTAGAGATTGAAATTATTAAACAATATTTGAAAGAAATTTGGTTGGGTTAAGAGAAATGCGATTATTTTCAAAAGTTGTTTTTGAGAAGTTTCCCATTTTATTGTAATCATTGTAAGATTGATGGGCATGAAATTTTTGAATGCTTTCTTGCTCATCCCTCTCTTTGGAAGAAAGTCACCAATAAGAATTCAATTGTTGAAAAAATGATGATTCTCTCAGGTTGGATAAAGAAAAATCTGCTTTTCAAAATTCTGATGTTTTCCAAAACCAGATTTCTGAATCTTATAAAAATGTTTTACCTATTAATGATTTGTCTAATGCGGAAGATAATTTTGGTGTTTCTGAACAGCTTTTAACTAATAATCATGCTCTAAGTGTTTCTTTCGAAGATTCTATTGAAGGGAAGACTTTAGAGGTCGTGGTTAATGATTCTAATGGTTTGGATGTTGTGCATAAGTCTTTTCATAATGATGGATCGAATATTGTTGATGCTAACACCATTTCTTCTAATCAATTGGATATTGTTTCTCTTTCACTTATGTTTACTTTAGATCATGGGAAAGAGATAATTTCTTTGCCTTCATTGAAAGAGATAATTTCTAATATTTTAATTTCTGGTCCTAACAATCTTGTTAATATTGGCGATCCTTCTTTTAAAAAATAAGATTTAGAAACCTGTGATAATTCTCTCATTGTGAATAGTTCTATTTTAGTTTAAAATGTTGGTTTTTCTATGGTTGGTAATTCTATTCAGAATTTTGGTAATATGCTATATGTTTCTAAGGGATTTGAATCTTATTATAATCCCTTACATGAAGATTGTACTGAAAATCTGGATTATGCTTCTCTTGCTTCTTTTATGAGTGAAGATAGGGAGGACACTCTTTAGATTTTGTTGGAAGGAGAAAATATAGATAATTGTCTCCTTAATAAAGCTATTTTTTGCTTCTTCTTTCACTTCTAATTACAAATGCATACTATTTTGATTTTCCTTTGTCTAATGTGGATGATTGAATGCTCTTCTTTGAAATTGATAGCTTTGTTGATCCCATGCCTTTTATAACAATCGATTCATTTTGTATGGAGAATTTTTAGAGAGGCATGGTTATAAAATTGTTTACAAGAAGAAAAATAGTGTTCACATTTATGCCCCTCTTCAGAGGGTTACTCATTCCAAAGTTTCTTGGAAATAATCTCTCTATCCTTGGAGGTTTTGCATTTGTGTTTTCTCTATTGGTGAGCTTTTCGTGTGTTTTCTTGCTTCCTGAGTATTGGTTTCTTGTCTAATTTTCCTCCTTCTAGCTTGGTGTTTCTAGCTTCCTTGTTGAGGTTTTTTTTTGGTGCCCTTTGCCTGAACTAAATAAAACCTAAAATAAAATAAATAAAAATACCTAAACCTAAATAAAATAAAATAAAACCTAAACTAAAGCCTAAACCTAATCTAAACCTAAACCAAAAATAAAATAAAATAAAATAAAACTAAACTAAAATAAAATAAATAAAACCTAAACTAAAGTAAAAAATAAAATAAACCTAAAAATTAATAACCTAAATAAAATGAAAACTAAATGTAAGATAAAAATAAAATAAACCTAAGATAAAATAAAATAAAAACTAAATAAAAACCTAAACCTAAAAATTACACCTAAAAATAAAACCTAAACAATAAACCTAAACCTAAAATAAATAAAATAAAATAAATCAAAACCTAAACTTAAATAAATAAAACCTAAATCAAAGCCTAAAATAAACTAAACCTAAACCCTAAACTAAATAAAATAAAATAAAATAAAAATAAACCCAAACCTAAACTAAAAAATAAAACCAAAAAGTAAACCTAAAATAAAAACCTAAAACCTAAACCTAAAAAAAATAAAACCTAAACCTAAATATAAAATAAAAATAAAACCTAACCTAAAAAATAAAATAAAAAGAAAACTAAACTAAAAAATAAACATAAACCTTAACCTAAAATAAAAAACATAAACTTAATTAAATAAACCTAAAATAAATATTCTAAACTAAATATAAATAAAAAATAAACTTAAATAAAAATAAAAATAAATATAATTAACTAAAATAATAAAAAATAAACTAAATAAACTAAACCTAAGCATAATTTAAAAAAAACCCTAAACCATCAATAAATAAATAAAAAACCCAAACTAAACCTAAACCCTAAACCCTAAACCTACAACCCTAAACCCTAAACCACCCTAAAGCATAAAACCCTAAACCCTAAACCCTACACCTTAAAACCTTAAACCCTAAACCCTAAAACCTACAACCCTAAACCCTAAAACTACAACCCTAAACTTTAAATCCTAAGCCCTAAACCCTAAACCCTAAACCCTAAAACCTAAAACCTGAGCCTAAACTAAATAAAAACTAAAGATAAAATAAGTAAATAAACCTAAACCTAAATAAAATAAAAAAATCAAATCAAATAAAAACCTAAACTAAAACCTAAACCCACACCTAAACATAAACATAAAAATAAAACAAAAAAAACTAAAATAACATAACATAAATAAAAACCTAAAATAATCTAAAAAAATAAACCTAAAAGTAAAAATCCTAAATAAAATAAAAAATAAACGTAAAATAAAAATAAAATAAACCTAAAATAAAATTAAATAAAAAACAAAATAAAACCTAACCTAAAAAAGTAAACCTAAAATAAATAAAAATAAAACCTAAACCCTAAGATAAAAAAAAAAAAACTTAAACCTAAAATAAATAAAATAAAATAAACTTAAACCGAAACTAAAATAAATAAAAGCAATACTTAAAATAAACTAAACCTAAACACTAAACTAAATAAAATAAAATAAAATAAAAATAAACCTAAAATAAAAACCTAACACCTAAACTTAAAAAAAATTAAAATAAAACCAAAACCTAAACTAAAATAAAAGTAGAACTTAAACCTAAAAACAAGCATAAACCTAAACCAAACCTAAAAAATAAACTAATTTAAAAGCTCTAACTAAAATAAATAAACCCAAAATAAATAAACAAAACTAAATAAAAAATAAACCTAAATAAAATTAAAAAATAAAATAAACTAAAATAAATAAAAAATTAACTAAATAAATGAAATAAACCTAAACCTACTATTTATTTGGTTTAAAATAAACCCTAAACCTAAAACCATAAGAAACCTACAACCCCAAACCCACCTAAACCTTAAACCCTAAACCTGAAACTAACCCTAAACCCTAAACCCTAAACCTTAAACCCTAAACCCTAAGCCAAAACTAAACACATCCTAAACCCTAAACTAACCCAAAACCCCTAAACCCTAAACCCTAAAAACCCTAAACCCTAAAGCCTATACCCTAAACTAAACTATGCCCTGTGCTAACCTTAAATCCTAAACCATAAACACTAAACCCTAAAACCTCAAAACCATAAACCCTATAGCCTAAACACTAAACCCTAAATACTAAAATTGAAAACCCCAAAACCCAAAACCAGAAAAACCTAATAACCTAAACTAAATAAATCCTAATAATAAGATAAATAAAATAAAATAAAAACCTAAACTAAAACCTAAACCTAAAAATAAAATAAAAATAAAATAAAATAAAATAAATAAAAACCTAAACCTAAGAATAAAAAGCCTAAATATAAGAAAATAAACTTAAAATAAAATAAAATAAAAATTAAATAAAAAACTAAATTTAGAAAAATAAACCTAAAAATAAAACCAAAAAATAAATAAAAAATTAAACCAAAGCCCTAAACTAAAAAAAACCTAAACCTAAAATAAAAAAATAAAATAAACAAAATAAAATAAACCTAAACCTAAAGAAAATAAACTAAACTAAAATAAATGAAACCTAAACCAAAAAACCTAAAATAAACTAAACCTAAACCTAAACCAAAATTAAAAATATAAGCTAAAAAATTAACCTAAACCTAATCTAAAAAAATAAAATTTAAAATAAATCTAAAATAAAACCTAAAACCTAAACATAAAAAAAAATAAAATAAAAACTTAAACCTAAACCTAGAAAAAATAAACCTAAACCTAAAAAGTAAAATAAAACTAAAACTCAACTAAAAATAAATCTGAACTTAGAAAAATAAACAAAAATAAAAATCCTGAACTAAAATAAATAAACTAAACTAAATAAAAATAAAAAATAAAGCTAAATAAAATTAAGAAATAAAATAAACTCAAATAAATAAAAAAAAAAAAAACTTAATAAACCTAAACCAATCAGTTTACTTAATTTTTTTATTAAAAATTCTAAAGCCTAAATCCTAAACCATAAACCCTAAACCTTGAATCCTAAACCCTAAAACTAACCCTAAACCCTAAACCCTAAACCTACAACCCTAAACCATAAAACCCTTAACCCTTAACCATAAACCCTAAAAATTAAACCCTAAACCCTAAACCCTAAACCCTAAACTCTAAATCCTAAACCTTAAACCCTAAAATGATAAAACCTAAACCCTAAATCCTAAAATCTAAAACCCTTAAGCATAAACCCTAATCCCTAAAATTGTAAACCATAAATGATAAATCCTAAACCCTAAACCCTAAACTCTAAACCCTAAATCTTAAACCCTAAAACTATAAACCCTAAACCCTAAACCCTAAACTCTAAAATAGTAAACCCTAAATGATAAACCCTAAACCATAAAACATAAATCCTAAATGAACCCTAAACCTAAAAGCCTAAATAGTTCTTAAACCCTAAGAATGGGTAGAACCTTGATGTATAGAACATCACTATCAACTTGGTTCAGTCTAGATTTAGAGGTGGAGGGGAGGGTGGAGGTTACTATTATCATAGTGGTGGTGGGGGATCTGTGGGTGTTGGTGGATATGGAGGTGGTGGTCAGAGCAGTGGTGGTTATGGATGTCGGAGGAGTGACAGAGGTTACACCCATGGTGGTGGCAGAGGGAGAAATTGAGGATATGATGATCTCGCTACTGAGAGCAGGGTGGTTCCGATGGGAATTGGAGAAACTAAAGAAACATTGATCCGATCTATTGCTTATGGAACTACATCTTTAGAGTAGAGACAGTTCTACTTATCTAGAGTTTTTAATTTTCTCAATGGGTGCTCATTTTTTATTTATGTCATTGCTTGGGTCTTAGAAAACTTGGGGTTCTACTTTGTTCATGAAATCAAAAATAAGAAATGTTGAGTCAATTTGTTCTCTATTAAAAAAATCTTAAACCATTAACCCTAAACCAAAACTTAAACCCTAAAAGTAAAACCTAAACCCTAAACCCTAAACCTAAACCCTAAACCCTAAACCTTAAAAAAAAGCTAAAACCTAAACCTAAACTAAATAAAACCTAAAAATAAATAAATACAAAAAATATAAAGCAAAATAAAATAAAATAAAACATAAACTAAAACTTAAACCTAAATCTAAACTTAAAAATAAAATAAAAGAAAAAAATAAATACTAAAATAAAATAAAATAAATGAAAATCTAAACTAAAAAAATAAAAAAACCTAAATAAAATAAAATTAAACCTAAAATAAAAAATAAAATAAAACAAACTAAATAAAACTTAAACCTAAAAAAATAAACCAAAGATAAAATTGATAAATAAAAAATAAAACATAAACCCTAAACTAAAAAAAAAACCAAAATGAAAATAAAATATACAAACTAAAATAAACCTAAACCAAAACTAAAATAAACTAAACTAAAATAGATAAATCATAAACCTAAACCTAAACCTAAGATAAATAAAATAAAATAAACTAAAATAAACTTAAACCTAAACTAAAAAAATAAACCTAAAATTATCCTAAAATACAAACCTAAACCTAAACCTAAAAAAAAATAAAATAAAACCTAAATAAAACCAAAAAATAAAAATAAAACCTAAAGCTAAAAAAAGAATTCAACTAAAAATAAACCTAAACCTAAAAAATAAACTAAAATAAAAGACCTAAACTAAAATAAGTAAACATAAAATAAATAAACTAAACTAAATAAAAATAAAAAATAAAACTAAATAAAAATAAAATAAACTAAATAGATTAAATAAACTTAAACCTACTGGTTTACATAATTTAAAAAAAACCCTTAACCCTAAATCCTAAACCCTAAACTATAAACCCTAAAACCTACAACCAAACCTACAACCCTAAATCAACAACCCAAAAACCCTAAACCCTAAACATTATAAACCTTAAACCCTAAACCCTAAACCATAAACACTAAGTTAACCTTGAACCCTAAACTAACCCTAAACCCTAAGAAAGAACCTTGATGAAAGAACATCACCATCAACCAAGCTCCTACGAGGGAGGCAAAGCGGAGGCCAATTACCGGGTGGTTATGGAGGCTGAGGAGCGATGGAGGTTACGGGTGGTGGGAGAGATTAGGGATATGATGGTAGATCTCGCTACTCAAGAGGCGGGGGTGGTTCTAATGGGAATTGGAGAAATTGAAGAACGACCGATCTGATCTACTGCTTATGGAATTATGTCTTTATAATAGAGACGGTTCTACTTATCTAGGGTTTTTGATTTGCTCTATGGGTGCTCATTTTTTATCTATGTTGTCACTTGTGTATTAGAAAAGTTGGGGTGCTACTTGGTTGATGAAATCAAAAAAATAATGTTTAATTTGAATTTATCTGCTATTAAAAAATAAAACTTTAAAACATAAACCCTAAATCGTAAGAACGGGAAGAACCATAATGACAGGAACATCATAGTCAGCTAAGCGCAATCTAGATCTGATGGTGGAGGCGGTTGTTATCACAGTGGTGGTGGGGGATCTGCAGTTGCTAGTGGATTTGGATGTGGTGGTTATGATGGAGAGGCGAGGTTACATGGTGGTGGTGGCGAGGAAGAGATCGAGGATATGATGGCATCCTACACACGCTGGGTGGTGACCGATCTACTTCTTATTAAACTGTTTCTTTACAATAGAGATGGTTCTACTTATCTAGGGTTTTATGGGCTCATTTTTTTATCTATGTTGTCACTTATGTCTTAGAAAACTTGATACTTAGTTCTGAAAGGGAAAAGAAGAAATATTGAATAATTTATCTATTAAAAAAATCTTAAACCTAAATCCTAAACTCTAAACCTTAAACTAAAACTTAAACCCTAAACCAAAACCTAAACCCTAACCCCAAACTCTAAACCCTAAACCCTAAACCCTAAAAAGCTTATAACCTAATCCTAAACTAAATAAAACTTTAAAATAAAATAAATAAAAAGAGTAAACTAACATAAGATAAATAAAATAAAATAAAATTAAAATATAAACTAAAACCTAAACCTAAACCAAACCTAAAAGAAAATAAAATAAAAACTAAAACTCAACTAAAATAAAATAAATGAAACCTAAACTAAACTAAAACTAAAAAAACTTAAATAAAATAAAACTAAACATATAATAAAAATAAAGTACTAAAATAAAATAAAAACCTAAACTTAAAAAATAAACTTAAAAATAAAACTAAAAATAAATAAAAAATAAAACCTGAACCCTAAACTAAAAAAAAGCCTAAACCTAAAATAAAAATAAGATAAACAAATTAAAATAAACCTAAACCTAAACTAAAATAAACAAAACTAAAATAAATAAATCCTAAACATAAAACTAAACCTAAAGTAAATAAAATAAAATAAACTAAAATAATCCTAAACCTAAACTAAAAAATAAAACCTAAAAAATAAACCTAAAATAAAAGCCTAAAACCTAAACCTAAACCTAAAATAAACCACTTGTAGTCTAAAAGTAAGATTATATGTTCAAAATAAATATTTTATGTTGTAGCATAGTATAACATCATATATCATAATATATTATACATTTTAAATTCTTTAGTATTTTACAATCATGCAAGCCTACACTAGCATTATTTATAAAAGTGTTGATTTACACTTTAAAATGGTAGAATTTGGCCAAATTCATAATAGTGGAGCATGGCATCCTAATATATTGTTCCAATTTAAAATATGTAATTGTTACGACTAAAATATATAGTTTTTATTGTTTAGTCTAATTTTATGATTTTTTATCTTAAGCAATCCCATGATGATATGCAATATAATATAATATAGGATACCATAACATAGTGTAGCTTCATGAATTATAACATATGTGTATTACTATTTATTGTTTATATTTTAGATTATTATGGTATGATGTAGTAGAGTTTGTACTAGTATAATTCATAAAAATATTGATTTATAGGTCGATGATGGGATTTGGCCAAATTTAAGGTAAGCTTTAGTAACATCATTGGGGTGTGCTATGGTGTGTCTTTTAATCAAAAGAATGGAATTTTGCATCCAAAATTAATGTTTATTTTTCAACCAAATATTATAAATTTTTTGCTCAAAGTGATTCATTTTAAGGTGTAATGTAAGATAATATATTATATGAAAGCATGTTAAAATATAATGTACATAACAATATAACTTCACATTTATATGAATGTGGTGGAGTTACTAAATGTTATTGTACATTTTAGTATGTTTTACTTTATTATAATACATTGGGTCAAAACTTACAAAAAATGTTAATTTGAAGGTTAACATGGAAGAATTTAGCCAAATTCATGGCACACACCAAAGAAGCAACACCAAAATTCTATTATTTTTACCATTTCTAATAGAAAATAACCATTTTACATCCAAAATGAACATTATTCATATTTTGAGAAAATTTTGTTATTTGTTCCTTTTAAGTGATTCTAATGAGGTGTAATGTTAGACAATATATTATATTATAGCAAATTATATTATAACATCATATATTATAATATAATATAGTGTGTTAATTCACACTATAATATGTTTAGAATGATATTGTATAGTTTGTTTGAGCTTGCACCATCACAAATCATAAAATGTTGAATACATTATTAAGATGATGTAATTGAATGAATACATTGTTAGGCTTTTACTTGAAGTATTAAATGTGTGCATAAGAGAAGAAATAAAATTTGATGAAAATTACATGTCAAGGACATGGAGGGAGATCCACTAGGGGATCACATGCATTGGACATATGTGAGGGGTCTATGTCGAGGCATAGAAAAAAATTCTATTAAGGATAAGGTTTGAATTTGATTTGATTATATGATTTATGGAAAGAAGATCCACTAGGATAAGAATCTATAATCCACCAAGGATTAAGATCTAATTGACTTTAATTTGTTTTGTTTTAATTGATGGAGGCATACCGCTAGAGATATGGCTCAAGTTCACTATGGATCAGTATAGAACCTTCCACTAGGGAAGTAGGTTCGCTATCCCAAGAATTGGGGATTTGAGTTCATTTCATAGATTTTTTGGGGATGTATCTACCGGGAATAAGAGTTTGGATTTCTTTGATTTAGACTCTACCGGAGAGTTTGTTTAATTTGGCTCTAAGGAGGTTGGTTTTGAATTTGATTTGTTTGTTTGACTTGTTTATATATGATTTGGGGCTCCACTGGAGAAGGTTGTGATTTAACTCATTGGAAAATTAGATTGGGTTTAATTTAACTGAAGTTAGTGTATGGACCTTGTTGGTGTGCAATGGACCCACTAAGAATGGACAATCTCAGCTTTGATCTACCTCAGGTTTATAAATCTAAATGGATAGTCTACCAGTTGTGGGGTAGAGCTAGCCAACCTAAGGGGTTGCCTTTCAGTGTGCAACAGTTGTGCTAGGAAGAAGGAGTAGCATACATACATCTTTTGAAGTGACGAACAACCACAAAGGTGACCTGTTACATGCACATTTTATTGAACCTAACCTAGGGCGACTACTGAGTGAATGCTGGTGGGGACTTATATCAACTCAAAACTAGTCAGGATTAATTTTATCTTAATTTCATGTGATTTGATATGGTTTATTTGGTTTAGTTTGAGTTTGAATTGAGGGCATATCCACTAGGGATGTGAGCTCGATCAAATTTGATAGATTTATTTCATGGACCATGTCGGCGTGCAATGGACCCACTGAGAAGGGGCTATATTGGACTTGTCCTATCTTAAATTTATAAATCTAAATGGAAAGTCTACTAGCCATGGGGTAGAGCTAGCCAGCCTAAGGGGTTTCCTTTTGTTGTGCAACGACTATGCTAGGAAGAGGGCATAGCAGACTATCATCTTCTAAAGTAGTGAACAAACATTAGGGTGACCTATTGGTAGAATAACAAATCAAACTAGACTTAGGGGTGACTATTGAGTGAATGATGCTAGGGACTTATATTAACTCAAGAGTAGTCGCAATTCTTATAGAGAGTTTTGAACTATCTTAAAGATAGACGCACTTGGGAAAAGTTACCGCTAGGGATGTCCCCTAATCCACAAATATATATATTTTGTTTATATGTTTGTGTGGATTAGGTGTGAGGACCACACTAAGAAGGCTATGTTGACCTTGACATATCTCGATTTACTAGACCAATAGAGAATGCATATCCATGTGGATCTCTAACCATGGGGTGGTTTTGAAAGGGGAACTATCCAACCGATAGTAACTGCAAGTGTCTAAATGGGGTCATAAAGGACGTGATCCAAATATAGTGTCCTCAGTGGAGGTACTATCAGGGGCGTTATCTTGAGCCCTAGAAAGGAAGCCTATAGGAGTATCGTGTCTAACTCAAGGAGAAAGTGTAGTAGACTTACATCTGCCATGAGTGGTGTATCTTAAGGTGCGAGAACCAACCAACCTAAAGTGTATCTATCAGCATAGTGAGAACCAACAAACCTAAGTTGACCATTGGTGTTCAATGATAAATATGGAAAGAAATCTTGTAGGCTTACAACTTTCCAAGTAGAATTGATCATTGAGATAGTCTATCATCGGCAGGACAAATATTATTTGACTTAGAGTGACTACTAAGCGGGGAGCCCTGAGGAAGGACTGGACCTAGATTTAAAGCAGTCAAGAGGGAAGGAGTTTCTAGGGTACTTATCATAAACCTCAAATATACACAGCCCAGTCAGTATATGAAGACTAATCCAAGAAGGAAGTATAGCAAACTCACATCCTCTTAAACAAAGCCAACATGTGGTAGCTTACTAGCCATGTAGTAAGGACTACCAAACTAATAAGGCGCTCATCGGTCTGTAGTGGCCAAGTAAGGAAGGAAAGCATAACAGACTTACATCCTTGAAAGTAGTGACACACTAGCAGGGTAGCACGTCAGCCCAACCTAGAGCAGCTAATGAGTGAGTGTCGTTGGGCACGTTATCTCAACTCAGAGCAGCCTGAGACAAAAGATATGTGTTTATTTTATATGTTTATGTGTAGTTTTTATTTGCATTGTATCAATGAAGAATATGACACCACTCGGGCTCCTTACACTGACCCTAAACACTTTGTTGCGAATTCACAAACAAGAATACTTTCAACATGGAAGAGACTGAATTCAAAATGGAATTTTCATTGATGATAATTATTTTCTAACATGATTTATAATATTTCTTTAAGTAGAGCACATTGATTGGAAGCATTGGGAACTCTCCCTTATGATTAATAAGTTGATAAGATCCTCCTTGGTAGACATTCTCTATGGCAAAAGGGCCTCCCCAAGTGGGACCAAACTTGCCTCCCATCTTACGATGAGCAATAATCAACCTCCTTAAAAATAAAATAAGCTCTCCTACTTGAAAAGCTCTAGGATGGACCAACTTATTTTGAGCTTGAATAATTTTAACTTTGTATAATGCAAGGTTTTGCATGCTGTGCATATCTCCTCCAAACTTTTGAGCTCTTCTATCCAAAACTTGGCATTCGCTTTTGTGATCTTACCCATAGCTATCCTTAGTGATGGCAGTTGGACTTCTAATGATAGAATATTGAACCCATACAATAAGGAGAAAAGAGTAGACTAAGTTGGAGTTCTATATTTGGTGTGGAAGGCCCACAAGGCTTCAACTAACTACTAATGCCACTATCGCTTATTATTGTTGAGTTTCTTCTTGATTTGAATGAGTGTTTTATTGATGGCTTCTACTAAGCTATTTACCCTCAATTGATGATATAAACCATAAGAGTAATTAATTAAGTCCCTTAATCTAATTAACTATTAATCATGAGCCAATTGCATTAGGCCCTTTTATTTCTTAGGATCATTGCAAGTTTATTTTCCATGCATATCATGTTGGATCATAATTATTTAGTTAATTACTTTATGGTGACATAGGTAAGGATAATTAATTCATCAAATTAAGGGTTTAACTTAATTAGCACATAAAAAATCAACTTAATTACATTTCCTTAACTTAAATAATATCACTAATGTGAGAATGGGTTTAATAGAAAGTGATGATTTCTCTTCTCCTCTTAAATCAAATCAAATCGAACTAAATTAATAAAGAAGCTTTGGTTAGCTTTAAATATTCTTATTTGATTTGATTGTCCTTAAGAACTAGTTCGGTTGAATGAATCACATGATTATATTTGATTGTCCTCTTCCAATCATGTTAAATTTGGTATGTGATTTTAATTCATGCATCCATTTTTTCAAAATCAAGTAAAGTAAAATAGATTTCCATTATGTAAGCTTGCATATGTTGATTTAATTTAATATATGCATTGATGTTATCACCATTAAATAAAATGTATTTTCAAAAGCTTATAAATGAATAATAATATGTGTTATGATAAGTTATAAATACATAAGAAATGGATATGCTTATAGCTTAAGTTTATAAATGTTGAGTTCTCTTCCCTCTATTCATGTGTTGATTTATATAAGATTGAATGGTAATGGGTATATAGTCTGGACATCTCGGGAACACGAGGCTTTAGCAAGTCTCAGAAAGGTCATTTGATTGTCTCACTTCCATGGCTTAATAATGGAACATACCCATTTAATTTCATTCTTATGTATTTCAATATTAAAATTTGGATAGAACTTTAATTAATATATATAAATGATTCAATAAAAAATAAATACAATATTTGCATGGTTTTCTTTCCCTCAATTATGTGTACATCCATGTGTGTCCAAAAAAAGCAAGTATATAGTCTAGACCTCCCAAGAATAAGAGGCTTTAATAGCTCCAAGGAGGTCATTTGATTACCTCACTTCTAGTTTAACCATGCACATGGCTATTTAATTTCATTCTTAAGTTATTTTGCATAAGAAATTGGATAAAGTTTTAAATTAATATGTTTAAATAATTTAATCAAATAAAATATAAATTCTAAACATACACATTCATTCATCATTAAAGTGTGTTAAAATATGTTGCATGTATAAATACACTTAGATTAAATCATATGCATGTTACATGACATGGAAAGGAATGATTTAATATATGTGATCTAGTATAATTAAATTAAATTAATCTTAAGATGCCTTTCATTTTGAATAGATTATTTAAAGTGAACTTATACTTAGATTAATTAATTCATTTAATACCCTACCAAAGAGAACTAAATCAAATTAATATACTTTAAAAAGTGACTTAAGGTAGGGATGAAAGAGGGAAATACTCTTTTCCTATTTTTATAACACTTAGTTGCTAAGTGTAATCAAATGAAGCAAAAGAAAACACAAATTAAAATTCTCAAATCAATTAAACTACTTCCAGTGAAATCAACCATTCATGTTAAATTGAATCCTTCTACAATTAGAAAATAAAACACTAATGCCTAACAAGACTTACCACACAGGCTTTAATACAAACATTATAATTAAGTCACCACTTCTATCTCTAAGTTATGATAGTGTATGATGTGATGTATGTTTTATTTTATGATGTATTGTTTTGATTGGATGTTAGGGTTTTTCATAGATTGGATGATAGGCCAATATTAGACTAATAATTTTTTTTGTAGGGATTATGCTAAAGGGATGCTTAAAAATAAATATGAATGCTTTTTGGTTGCTTAAATCCTTAAACATAATCCAAGTTAGATAGGTGGGCTTAGTTACCCATGTGTAAGGTGCTAAGTCCAAATTATAAATGTAACTGCTTGGGATTATATGTATATTTAGCTAACCTTTATTTTGCATGTGTAGTTAGATTTACTTTTCTCACATAAATGTAATTTTTGTAATAGGAATTAGGATTAGTGCTATGGGGGATTAGGATGAGCAATGGCCAAAAGGATTTGTCTAGGGGAGCCCCGTGATGCCTTTGAAGTAAGAACCATCGAAATCGAAGAAGTAACCAAATCAAAAATGGAGAAATGAAGAAAGAAGACCCTCATAACATTTAATACCACTATAATTATTATTTCATATTCTAGTTTTTATAAGGGTAGATCTCATCTACCCATCTTTTCTCTCGGTTGTACATCTGCGACCACCACACCCTTTTATTCTTTTATGGTAGTTTATATAATTGTTTGATGTTATGTTTACATTATGCATTAGGATGATATGCTTTTCATAGTTTCTTAAATGATTGATGCTTTAATGTGTGGCTTGGATACGATTAGGCTCTTAGGATAGAAATAACTTTTCTACCCAACTAATCACTCATATCTAAATTTTAAATAACTCATAACCCCATCATAAATCTTAAGACATAAATAAGATAATTAAATGATTTAACAACCCCTTAGTTGTATGGTTGTATGTTTCACATCATCCATGCATATTCTTTTCCCTTGAACTGAAGGAGCTCCATCTTTGCACGATAAAAGAATGCTTGACATGTGAGGGCATCCCTTACAGTGGGTAACACCTTCTTCTAGATGATTTGACCCATACCCTATTTTATCATGCATTTAGACATAAAAAATCTTAAAGCCTCTGTCAAAATGATGTGTCTAAAATGAAATAAAATTTGAAAAGATTTTGCATCTATAGATTAAGTCATATGCTCATACAACTCATGCTCTAGTTTCTTAGGGTGTGTGTTTAGGACTTTAGTCTCTTTCCAATTAAATAACTACCCTAGCTATCTTGTAATTCATGAGACCAATTTACATGGTTTTAAAATCATAGGAGGAGTTAGCTGGTGGCCACTCAAGGTGGTTATAAGTCTATAAGTCTGATAATTTATTCTCTCTTATGGAGGTAAACCCTTATGTTCACCTATCACTTAGATTTAAGTAGTGCTTTAGCTCATACTAAAGCTCCCCATATTTTAGGATCCGAGGAAGATATTTCCTGGGCTACGAGCATAAATCCTCACCTCTGTGCATTCCCACAACCTTGTGTTGGTGGATTATAAGCCTTGTAATCTAATTAAATTTCAACTCAAAACATATAAATCTCTTCAACTTCAAAATTATAAAGCCCAACCATAGATAGATTGGAATGCTCAAGCTTCCTAGTATCATGAGTATTTCCTACTTATTTCATTTGGATTCCAAAAATAAGTCTTCTTTGAACTTTCCCAATTATCCAAATACAACCATCCTTTGATAGTCTAACCTTGAAATATTTAGAGATGATAATTGCCTACTTTAATTGAGAGTATTCTTAGAAAATTTAATTTCCTAAGATGTAATTAACTATGGAGGCTTGCCTTCATGGGGAACTTAAGAACTTGGTTTAATATAAACCCTATTATATTCATCCATATAAAGTAGGGGAAAAATATCTAGTACATTTGAAAACCCATCATGCCTTAAGAGTCCTTATTATGTGATTAGGTCTATTGTAGGGTGATGCCTCTATCTTTTGAGATAGTATATCATACCTTAATGTCCATCACCTCAAAAGTTGCCCCCACCCCCACCCCATACATCCAAAATAAACACCACAAGGCCCTCTCACTTTGTTCATTGAATCTCTCAACATCATCATTTATTTTGGAGTTTGGAGATGTCGATCCTCAAGTAAGGGTTCTTAGACTCATAATATTGACCGTACACCGGGTCAACCGTAACTCTGATAGCTTGTATTTTCCAACATCCACTATAATGTAAAGAGGCGGTTGTGCTTGGTCACCCCTAAAAGTAAGTCTTCATGGTTGAATGTAACTCCTAAGATATCCTTCGAGTGGCATGCCTCCACTTTAGTAGTGGTCAGCTGAGCTATGTATATCTCTAGATCAAGTAAAGCAGTGATTAGAGATTCCCTCATCCCTTTGGATAAGATAAGGGCATCGTATATGGTTAACTTAGGTGAGCTAGGACATTATGATCAACTCTGGCTTGGTCCTCCATAAGCATATCCTTGGATGGAGCATCCTATAGAGGGGCTATCTGCTCATTGGAACTAGTGGCTTGCTTACCCTTATCCTGAGGAGCTACCCTAGGTGGTAAAACTTTTCCACTCTGTAGATCGACTTAAGTGACTTCTTGGAATGATGATATTGTGGACATTTCTACCTTCTTATCGGGCATACCTATTGCTTCTCCTATAGGATCATCAGAGTCTAACTTTGCCACTCTATAGTCTGACTCTGAATAAGAAAGGAAAGGATCAGAACTACTAGAGCTATTATTTTTATTTAGACTCAGAAAGCTTATAATAGAAATAAAATCAAGAGCATCATAAGTGGATAATATATAAGCAGAATCAACTTTCTTCATTAACTTCTTTTTGGGTGGAGTTACATGATAGAAATCTAGTAAGGTAAATGGAGTAAAGGATTTAGTGCCCTTATCCACAAACACAACGATCTTGCCAATAGAGGAAAAGCTAGCAGAAGAGGTGGTAGGTACAACGGTGGAGGGAGTACTGGACTCAGATGGTGGCTATGCTACTAGACTATCTCGGGCAAGTATGGTGAGCTACTACGCGCTCGCTACCTCCCCGAAGCTATCTTTGTAACTACCAAACCTGTGGTGTTGGTGGTTTGAGCTACTGCACCTACAAAGAAAGCTTCTTGATCTTAAAAATGAACTTCTTAGAGGTTCGAGATAGGGAGATATCCTAACCTTCTTTGGTCTTAAGAAGATCGCAAGTATCCCCAAGGATTACTCTAACATAACAGGATAGTTCTAATAAGTATTCTTTAGGGATAACTATTCTAATTTGTAGCACTCAAGCTTGTCCTTAAAAGTGATACAATCCTCTAAGAAATGGCCTAACATGCTGGTAGGGCAATAGCTAGATCATCGCCTTGCCCACTTCCTCGCCTCTTAGGCTCTAACGAAAGTCAAGTTTTTTTAAGAGATTATTAAAAATTTTCCTAGCTACATCCATTTTGAATGAATATGGATTATTCAATATATTGGCAAGAGTAAGTGGAAAGTAGCTACCTGGCGATGGATATGAATTTCTACTGGTAGGATGGTGAGGTGGTGGAAATGGTCGCTGTGGTGGTTGTGGTGGCCGGTTTGATGGCCAAGGTGGTGGAAGAGGAGGTAGAGGAGGCCATGAGCTGTAGTCTCATACTAAACTCTAGCTAGTTCCTCCCTCCACCCACACACAATTGTCCTTGGATTCTTCTTAAACACCTTCTACTACTTGGGCTCAGATGATTGGTTTGGAAAGGGCAACTATTTGGCTTCCCTTGTAAGCTAGCCACCTTATTGATTAATTTCAATGTTTTGATGGTAAACCCTTAAGCATGAATCGCCATGGATATTCTTGAGAAGAATCTCAATGGCATGCTATTCGATGTTTTTGATTTCATGCTCAAGTGCCACCGAGATTATAATCAACAATGACTCTGAGTTTCGCTTTCTCCACAATGAGGTCGCTACCACCCTGACCTCCTAACCTCTTGATAAAGAGTTGCTCCAACTCAACAAAAGTCTTCAACTAATCAGGGCATGCACCAATCAAATGCAACACCTAACAAACTCCTAATGAAAAGGCGGATGAGGAGTGCGTTGCTACCGCAAGATTGCAAACCGACTCTAAAGTGTACAATGTTATTGTGAGTTCCACCTATCAAAGATCTTGATTAATGGTGGCACAAAAGCCTAAATAAAATAAAAATTAAATAAAAACCTAAACCTATAAAATGAACTTAAAAATAAATAAAAAATAAAACCTAAACCTAAAATAAATAAAATAAAATAAACATAAACCTAAACTAAAATAAATAAAACCTAATCCTAAACCTAAAGAAACTAAATCTAAACCCTAAATTAAATAAAGTAAAATAAACTGAAAATAAACCTAAACTAAACTAAAAAAACCTAAAAATAAAGCTTAAAACCTAAACCTAAGAAAATAAAATAAAAACTCAAACCTAAACCTAAAAATAAAAAAATAAAACCTAAACCTTAAAAATAAAATAAAAATAAAACTAAACTAAAAAAAACAAACATAAACCTAAAAAATAGATTAAAGTAAAAACACCTAAACTAAAATAAATAAACCTAAAATAAATAAACTAAACTAAATAAAAATAAAAAATAAACCTAAATGAAAAAAATAAACTAAAATAAATAAAAAATAAACTAAATAAGCTAAATAAACCTAAACCTATCGGTTTACTTAATTAAAAAAAAACCTAAACCCTAAACCCTAAACCCTAAACAGTAAATCCTAAACCCTAAACCCTAAACTCTAAACCATAAAACTAAACCTAAACCCTAAACCCTAAACCATAAACCCTTAACCCTAAACCAACAACCCTAAACCCTAAACCCTAAACCTTAAACCATTCACAATAAACCTTAAAAAACCCTAAACCCTAAACCCTAAACCCTAAACCCTAAAAACTTTAAACCCTAAAGCCTAAACACTAAACCCTAAACCCTACACCCTAACCAAACCCTAAACCCTAAAACCCTAAACATTAAACCCTAAACCCTAAAAACCTGAAAACCAAAAAAACTAAACCTAAACTAAATAAAATTTAAAAATAAAATAAATAAAAAAGCTTAAACCTAAATAAATAAAAAAATAAAATAAAATAAAAACCTAAACTAAAACCTTAACCTAAACCTAGTAATAAAATAAAATAAATTAATAAAAATAAAATAAAATATAAAATAATAACCTAAACTAAAATAAAAATAAAATAAACCTAATAATAAAAAACCTAAATAAAATAAAAAGTAAAAGTAAAATAAAAAAACAAAATAAATCAAATAAAAAAAAATAAGATAAATAGCACATGTAA